>JAOTRH010036856.1:0-20530 GCA_034768845.1 Heliamphora exappendiculata
TTTCCATCTATGCGGGTTGTGCGTGAAATATGCTTTATTCGAGAGCTTCCCCCGCTAACTCACATACCCCCGCTTGGCAGCGGGGGAAGCTATCGAATAAAGCATATTTCACGCACAACCCGCATAGATGGAACTACCTGGGGTATGTCCCTTGGAAACATGTATATTTTTTTTCTTTTCTTTTATGTTACAATTAATTACCCAAAAAAAAGATGAAATAGCTCGATCATCCAAGGAACTAGCCTTTACGAGCAAACAGAAGGCTGAAGAGAAGAAAAAGTTCAAAAGATTCATGGATGACCAGTGATCAACCTTTTTTGACAATTCCAAAGTGGGAGAAAGTGAGAGAAAATTGGAGTAAAGTAAAGGGGAGAAAACATTACCAAACTTTCAATTTTTATTGAAGGAGAAGATGTAAAGTTTAATATACATTTTTTAATGGGTTGTTTGAATGTTTTTGGCGAAATGGTTGAATGGTTTTGATAAATGTTTAAAACATTTCTTATGCTTATAGATGAATGCTTATATTTTTGTACATAGTCAATCCTGTTCATATTTATATATGTGTTTGATTTTCTTTTTGAAAAATCACTTTGCACATAATTTTTGTGTTGCACAAATCTTTCCAAGTTTATATTGCAAATCATCTTCAAAGTGTATTTTACTTTGTTAAATGCATGCTTAGCTATCATGAATGCATATTGTCTAAAGCATATTGATATGGGGAGAACCCTTATTAAAAAATCTTTTCAAATATTTTTAAAAAAATGTTGAATGCTTGTTGTAATCATCAAAAAATGAGAAATTGTTAGTCTAAGGGCTTTTTATATTGATTTTGATGATTTTCATAATTTTATTTTTTAAAAATAAATGTCTTTAAAAAGAATAATATTTATATTTTTCAAAAAGACAGTGTTGACACGTATTAAACAAATGAGTTGACACCTTTAGCCAAAAGAAATGACTTATCTCTCAAAAGGATTAAAACACTTAAGTATTATTAAGAAAATTTTGTGTTGAACCCAATTAATAATTGAGTCAAAACTTTAAGGCAAAGTATACTTGAAAATATCAAGTGTATCAACCCTTTGAACAAATGATTTGACACCCTAACTATTTGATAAAGATGTTTCAGGTATAAAAAAGTTTGTGTTGACACAATGTGGTGGTGCAGCTCCAATGGCCAGAGCAGCCCTTACCCCACATGCCCCCAGGGTTCAAATCCTGAGGTCATGCATTTGTGTACTATCAGTGACACGCTGTGCTGATTTTGAACCCTGTGCACCATTATCCACATGCTCTGATTGTGAAACTAGCATGTTAATGGTAGCACCCTGATATGGTTCAAGATTTGTACGTATGCTGATAATCCTTCCACTACGACAAGGTAATGGGATATCGATGACACCTTCTCGTGGAACTTCTACTGTACTACTGATATTTTTTCTCAA
The DNA here is from genome assembly GCA_034768845.1 of Heliamphora exappendiculata. Lineage (NCBI taxonomy): Eukaryota > Viridiplantae > Streptophyta > Magnoliopsida > Ericales > Sarraceniaceae > Heliamphora > Heliamphora exappendiculata. Next base: position 1,452 of record JAOTRH010036856.1, read on the forward strand.
CTCTTCCAAAACAATTCTACTCTTGGGCTTGTGGTCCATTATATAATCTTATTCCAAGAATCGAGCATTAGCACTTACAATCACTTTCTGATTTTTAGGATTATAAAATAAAGCACCCTTCTTTCCCCTAGGATATCCAACAAAAAAACAGACTTCCGTTCTCAGTTTCAACTTATCCGTGTTCCCTTTCATCACGTCTCCTGGACACCCCCAAGTTCGAATATGTCTTAGACTAGGCTTGCGCTCAGTTCATAATTCTGTGGGAGTAAAAGGTACTGACTAAGAAGGTCCCAAGTTCAAAATATAAACTATTGTCTCTAATTAAAATCCCTAAAATGAATCGGGTAATTCTGAATAACTCATCATAGACCTCACCATCTCTATAAGAGTCATGTTCCTTCTTTTTACTACACCATTCTGCTGTAAAGTGCCCGATCAGTCAACTAGGATGTAATTCCCTCATCTGACAAATAATTCCTAAACTCTCCAAAGAAGTACTCGCCACCACGGTCAGACCGAAGTGTTTTAATACATTTTCCCAAACGCTTCTCCGCTTTTGCCTTAAATACTTTAAATTCTTCAAAGCATTTAGACTTGTGGTGCATCAAATAAATATATTCATACCTTGAGTAATCGTAAACAAAAGTGATAAAATACTCAAAGTCTCCTTATCCTGGATAATCATAGGTTCACATAAGTTAGAATGAGCCAGTTCCAACGGTTCTTTAGCTCTATAGCCTCTAAGCGAAAACGGCCTCTTGGTCATTTTACCTTCTAAGCAGGATTTACAGACCAGAAGTGCCTTCACTTCTAATGAACTCAAATGTTCATTTTCAACCAGTCTATTTATTCTTTTTAGATTAATATAACCTAAGCATAAGTGTCAAAGATATGTTTAGTTTATTAAAGAAAGTTCATTTCTCTTAAATGGTGAATTAGATGTATTATTCAATTTATTTAGTTACAGTGTAGAAGATATTAGAGTAATAACATAAAGATCACAACTAGTCTTGTTACGAAAAAAAATTGAGAATGCTCTGGGGGCAGCTTCTCTCTCTAGAGAAAGCTCTCCCCAAAGCGTTAATGGTGGTTTCCGTTCTAGCAGCCTCTGGATCACAGTCTCATGGCCATGGTGGGGTGTATCTACAGCACTGGAGCGCGATGGGGTTACTTTTTGGCACTTGTAGCTGCTAGTTTTGGCTCCCAGCCATTACGATCTCAAATCCACTAAGGTTGTCATTAGAGCGTCATCTTGTGACTGGCTCCAACTGGCCTTTGGACCAAGTATGTTTATTTTAGATTTTGTGTTTAGGTTACTGTTTGATGGAACCTAAATATGTTGACGAAGCATGAGTTCGGATGGGGGAGAGTTTCTCTCTCTACAACCAGCTCTCCCCCAAAGACTTCCATGGTGATTTGGTCCAAATGCTCTGGGGTTGTTGGGCATGATTGTTGAATGCAAATGCGGGTGTTTGTGACTCTATAGAGCATGCCAAGCATTGCATATCTCACGATATGGTGGTGGCTGGAGTTAGGATCACCTCATCCGAGTGAGGTTAAGTTTTTTGATTATGTGATATATTCGTTGCTGTTCGTGCAACGTATGTTGCTTATTCTGGGTTATTGAAGATACGGTTCTTACTTGGATGCTCTGATTAAGAGGGTAAATCCAAGGTTTGTTCATGTTCATTTTCGGTCCAAGTAGTTTCATGTGGGCCTGATTTTTGCGAAAGAAGCTTCAGTGGTCTGCTGTAACTCAAGCACCCCGCTTCTTTGGGTTCCGATGAAGAAGGTGAGTGCCTACACGTGCGGTTGGCAAGTGGGTTTGCACTGGTGAATTGAAGCACGTAAGTACTGTTGCTTTTGTTCAGATAGTGGGACACGCTTGTGGGTATATGTTTGAAGCCAAAACCGTGGGCTGTTTGTATTTGGCAGAGTGTGTGGGCCAAAACTGTGGGCATTCAATACCATGGGCAGGCTATGGTTTTATACGCACAGCCGCATATTTGATGTTGCATTGGAAGCCCACAGATTTTGGTTTGTGGGCTAACGCACTGTTGGAATACCACTGGTTTGGTGCTTTATATTCCAACCGGTTTGTATTTATATGTGACTGTTTGTGGGTCCCACAATCCACTAGTGGGTTTTGTGATGGGACAAAAATATGTGGGCTTGTTTTTTAAATGGAGTTGATATGCGCGTGGCTGATTGGCACTGGCAAGCAAATCTGGTGCACCACAAACTTATCCGTGGGCTGCTTCATGTAGGACCCGCAGTTGCATGCAGACGGTTTTCACATGTTCACATTGTTGCCCAGGAAAAATTTTGTGCGCCTATGGATTGTTTTTGCTTATTTGTGGCAAATGGTTGTGCGTCCCAGGCGGATATACCCGTGTAATGGTGGGCTTCGTTTGGGGCTATTTTGTTCAAAGTGATGGAATCTTAGTTAACACGTGGACTCCACTTTAAGCAACTCACCCAAGCGGTGCAAAGTGGGTATGAGGATCTGGTTTTGTAACTTTGGTGTAAACTAAGAGTTGTTTACTGTGGTAGGACACATTATTGTGGGTTACGATCTTATGATCGGTGGGCAGGTTTTTTATGTAGCTGTATGGGATAATGAATTAAGGTCTTTTTGGGCGACTCCTTGGTATCTCTCGTTGGAAGTTCATTTGATTTCTTTCTTGCTAGCGCTTTCTTGAATCCTATCATTTCCTCCCTTACCTCTGGGGAGTGTGATGCCGTATTGAGGATTTGAGTTTTTCTTTGGTTTGGATGAGGATCTGTCTGCACTTCTAGCAGGGTACCCATGGTGTGGATTGTTTGGTGGGTTTTTGAGTGGGGTCTAGTTAATGGTCAACTCCGTTTGGATCCAATGGTAGAGTTTTTCTTTGGGATGGCCTAGATTCTCGGGATCTATTCTGCCCTTATCTTATTGCTGACTTATAAGGTCTCCCACCGCTTATGTTTGGCGACCCTGTACGCAAGGTGGGTTGGTAATTTGCTTCGGCAGGATTTGAGCTGGAGTTTTCTGGGGCTGATCTGTCAGTTGCTTCTTTTGGCTAACTAAGGACCCATCTACCTCTGAGTCTTTATTTGGCTGGGGAATCTTCTCTCAGCTTATAGAGGATCTTTTGCAGGACTTATGAGGAAAGTATGTCTTCTCCTGCCTGAGGTTTGGAGCTTTTCGAGGAGTCGGGCTTTAGCATAATTTTGTGTCTATTGGTGTTGGACGATCAGTTTTACTTGTTGGATTGGTTCTATCCTCTTTATTTGTGTCTTTTTCCTATCCATGCAAGTTGTGCATAGAATATGCTTTGCTAGATAGTTTCTCCCGTTGCCAAGCGGGGGTTATGTGTGTCATGTTGTTGTATGTTGTTTTCTTGTTATGTTGGTAAGTGATGTAACTACATGGAGTATGCCCTTTGAAAATATATATTTTTTTTTTTTTATGTTACAATTAATTACCCAAAAAAAATAAAGATCATTTAACAATGTATCAGAGTAGATAAACTGTGATGCCTCGTCCACCGGACACGTCGAGACATACATAAGTATAGATAAGGGGAATATTCTAGTAATTCATTCATATTTATATATCATAAATATTATATCATTAATAGTTTTGAATTGTTCAAAAGTACATAGCGATTACAGTTACGCACAAAATTTACAAAAAATTACAATAAGCACAGGGAGACTGAACAAAAAGAACAAAAGAAGAAGATTCAAATCTTCGGCAAGTATTGTCGAGGTCCACTAGCTCTTGCCATTCACCATGTTCTTCAAAACATTCTTCTTCTTTTGGGGCGACTTCCTCCAAGAACTCCTCCGCCTCACTTGTGGCACGAATGCCATGAGCCAAAACTCAAAAGAAAACTTTTCAAACTCTAACCAATTTCACGGCACAAACTCACCACAACGCATTTCATATAACACTAAAAGCATTTTTTTAGGTAATTAATTGTAACATAAAAATATATATATATATATATATACATGTTTTCAAGGGGCATACACCAGGCAATTACAACAAATACCAACCCCGCCTAATGGCGAGGAAACCAAACTAACTAAGGAAACCCACGCACAACCCGCATGGATAAGAACAAAACAAGCAACAACCACGAATAAAACCAGGTTCGCTCGAAGCGGGGGAAAGCTACCGACAAGACATTCCACGCACAACCCGCGTGGATAGGAAAAGAACCAACGTACAAGAACCTACGTATATAGCTTCAAAACCCAAAACTAGCCATAAGACAAGCAAACAGAAGCAAGGAACTAACGAAAGTGAAGAGCAAATCCCAAAACCCAACCAAGGTAAAATAATCTCACAGAGATAGTCACACTCCCCAACAAAATGGAGGAAAGAATAGAGACAAGATCACCCCCGCTGAAGTTAAGAAATAAGGTCATACCAAGGTTAGTTCCTTAAAATAATAATCATGAGGTAAACCCAACAAAGATCATCCCAAGACTCCTCAACAATCCTGTCAAAAAACATAATAAGGCCAAGAAGAGCACGAAACCCCAGCATCTCGGGAGGCCAAAGAAAGCTGGTTATTGAACCACGGCGCTAAGGAATAGGAGATAGAGTAGTCCCAAGAGATCCTCGGACTGGAGACAATAGGCTAGCACCTAAGCACCTCCACCATCGACCCCATCCCTGCACCCTAACCTACGTAGCCTGATCAGACGAGAAATCAAGCCCCTCCCAACCATATAATAGCTCAAATAACAAAACCAACTGAGGATCAACAACACTGGACCAAATGACTGGCAGCAGATTCAACCAAAGACTGACAACAAAACTACCAAGGGTCAAAACACAGGTCCAAAGGACAACCGAAAAGAAATCAACAGAGGTCGAAGAGCAAAGTACCAGAGGTAGATGGGCCCCCAGCTAGCTAACAGAAGCAACGACAGATCAGCCCCAGAAACTCCAGCTCAAATCCGGCCAGAACAAATAACCAACCTCCCCTACAAGTCAGCAAAGTTATGGGCAGAACAGTACCAGAGAGCCTTGCTAAGAAGAAACCTAGGCCATCTAAATTGAATACCTACCACCGGATCCAGACAAAGCAGACCATAAGCTAGAACCCCACTCAACAAGCCACCTAAGACCCCACCATAGGTACCCTAGCTAGAAGTGCAGACAGGTCCTCATCTAAACCAAAGCAACCACAGGTCCTCAATAGGCAACACACACCCTGGAGGCAGGGGAGAAAAGATAGGAGAAACAGAAGCACGAGCAAGAAAGAACCAAAATGAACCTCCAACGGAAGGTACGAAGGAGTCGTCCAAAGGGACCTTAATCCAGAGGTACCCATATAGGCAATCAAAACACAGGTCCAAAGGACAAACGAGAGGGAACCAACAGGGGTCGAAGAGCAGAGTACTAGATGTAGATGGGCCCCCAGCCAGCTAGAAGAAGCAACGACAGATCAGCTCCAGAAACTCCAGCGCAAATTCGGCCAAAACAAATAACCAACCTCCCCTACAAGTCAGCAAAAGTTAAGGGCAGAATAGCACCAGAGAGTCTGGTTAAGAGGAGACCTAGGACATCCCAAATGAATCTTTACCACCGGATCCAGACGGAGCAGACCATTAGCTAGAACCCCACTCAACGACCTACCAAAGACTCCCACCATAGGTACCCAGCTAAAAATACAAACAGGTCCTCATCTAAACCAAAGCAACCGCAGCTCCTCAATAGGCAACACACTCCCCGGAGGTAGGAGAAAAGGATAGGAGAAACAAAAGCTCAAGCAAGAAAGAACCAAAAACAACTTCCAACGGGAGGTACGAATGAGACGTCCAAAGAGACCTTAATACAGATGTACCCATATAGGCAAACTCCTCAGAAACCCTACCAAAGAACTGCAGTAAGGCCAAGAAGACCTCAAACTCAAGCGTCTCAAGAGGTCAGAGAATCTGGATCATGAACCACGGCGCTAAGGCACATGAGATAAGACAGCCCTGAAGGGAACCTCAGCTCGGAAGTAGAAGGCCAGCACCAAACTAAATCCACCATCGGACCCACCTCCGCACCCAAGCCAACGTAGCCTAAGCAGATGAAAAAAGAGACCTCCCAAACCATATAGCAGCTCTAACAATAGAAAGAACCGAGGACCCAACATAATCATAATAATCCAATTAGCGTAGAGCCCACTCATGCAACCAAATAGCAGCTTAGCTCACACCAAATCCCACTAAGAGACAAACATAATGGCTTAAATTATAAATTATAATTTATAAATATTATAAATTATAAATATAATTTATAAATTATACTTAATTATAATTTATAATGCTTAAATTTTAAGTTATAAATCTCCGACACAACAATCGCGGGTCCCACGCCCACCCACAGCTTGTCGAAAACCGGCCCACCGTTTCCCAAAAACCACACAAACGGTTCAACATTTACTCATAAGCCTGCGGTGCTAAAGCAACCAGCTATATCACAGATCGGTCCCACTTCTGAACAAAGCAGACCTGACACCTGCTATAGCATAGCCATTATCACGCGCTTACAGCTGCAAATTTATAAAACCAAGCGCTGGAATAGCGCGTGGCCGCCATCATCGTCTTCCACAAGAGAACCGGAGAAAACAAGATCCTCATCTTCAAACTGCACATCACATATTCCAAGCAGAAATTACAGATCTAAAACAAAATTCCATTAATGGGCCAGAACAGCGGAGTCACCGAACTCGTCAACCAAAAAACTGGACATTTAAAGGCATGCCGCCGTTGCTCCGACCTCCGTCGACCACTTTGCCACTGGTTTCAAGAGACCGAAACTCCGACGACGACGCCCAAAGTCCGTCGAGGAGCTCGAACACAATTCGCCTCAAAAACTGAGAAGAACACCAGTTCTGGGTCTATACGAAACCCCTGCGACTTGAACACAGTTCTCCCCGAACGCAGACGGTGTTCGAAACCCCTGCAACTAACCACCTTCAACGGAAACCCCAAAACAAACCAGCTGCAAACTGATAACAGTAACCCCAAACCGATCTCACTTACAAAAACAAAGTAATAGCCATCAAAAAAAAAACCAGAGTATTATCTTCAAAAAACAAGAATACCGTCCATGGCAGATCCGAACATGTAAACCAAAATACTCCATGAAAATAACCGGTATAACCTAGAACACAAAACTTCGAAAGAAGATCGCCAAAAAAAGCTTCAACATAGAAATAAACCAAAGTTGCGCATCTCACTTACCAAAACCACAGCTCAACGGGACTGACCATGGAGGACGGAATGGCTACAAACTTACCAACATCCAAAACGAAGATGCTTCTTACATTAAACTCATATTCACCCACCATTACTATGGGTGTGATCCAAGGCAGTCCACCGTTGATGCCGGGGAAAGCTTTCTCCGGAGAGAGAAGCTCTCTCTTATGTGAAGAGTTGCTAAAAGCATTTATAAATCAAGAACACTACTAAAGATACAAATACAATAGATCAGTAAGTATTAAACAACTAATTATGCAGGTAATAAATAGTGCAATATAAATGCGTTCGTCCATCCCAATTATAAATTAATTAATCAAATTTTAAGTGGTATTATTACGTTCTCGTACGTTAAGTTCCCATACACCAACGTTCCTGATCACGACAGCGTATAGCGAGCATCACGTCGCCGTTCGGCTCAAGACGTGGCACGACTCAACACGTACATAGCCCAAAATCAATCATACCCAACACAATAATTCAAATGCCACCGTTACGTTCCCATACGTTAGGTTCTCGTACGTCAGCGTTCCCGATCACAGCGGCCTATAGCGGCTGTTCAGCTCAAGACGTGATACTGCTCATGACGTAACACGGCTCAAGACGTATATGGCCAATTGTCAACACCCCCATCAACTAGGACTCAATAATCAAAATAAAAAGGTCTGTCTTCCCCCACATCAACCATATTAAGATACAGCTCAAAAATATACAATGAGTAACCTACAAGATGTCTCCAATGCCGCACTCACAATGCTCATGATATAACAACTTATATTCATAATTATAACTAACAATGGCATGATATGCAACTAAGCATGGCAAATTGTACAACCCAACATAGCATATGGTACAACTCATTAAAGCATGAAGTACAAGAATGTGAAGCACAAGTTACAATTCATAAAACGTAACTCAAATTTAGTAACATGGATTCTAATCGTCATAGAATCACTCTAAAACATTAACCATTCAATTTAAATCAATTAAAACTATGCTTCAAATCTCATAATAAAAACATGTCAACCACACACTTAACAACTTAAGGGTCAATTTTCAAGTATCAATTTAAAAAGGACAACAGTATTTCAGGGTACCTAGACATGAATTTAAGTTCAGGTTTTTGGACACCATTTAAATAAAAATATTTTCTATAACTTTTATATTTAACACTAAGATCGCGTCCTAAGGCAAATTGGTTATTAATTTCATTTAAGAGAAAATGATTCAGCATTTTACAGAGAAAAAAATAGAAAATGTGCCCCAGTTGGTCTCGATTTTAGGGCATCAAACAAGTCCTACAAGTCTGCTGTTTGGATATATTCTGGTTTAATGTGTTCCCTACAAGTTTCATGAATAATGTTAAGGGTAGTTATTTAAAACAAGTTAGAGATATAGGCCAATTTATAAAATGGGTTCAGTTAGCTCCAAAATGCTCAACAGAACCAGGTTACAACAGAGAGTTTACAAACGGTTTGAGGGACCATCCATGGGTATTTAGGTTTGATTGTCGGACTGTAAATATCCAATATGTTAGCTACACTTTTCATAAAAACCCCTTTTGGCTTTGGTCACTAAACACATGGGTTTCTGATCAAACAAAAACATGTGATAGAGGACTCTATCATTCACAAATCCACAACAATGACTTTGAGGTGTGTTTTGACCTATCAAATTTCAATATTTTGGGCGCATTTTGGGTGGACATCAAGATATACATGCTATTTACAACTTTCATATTTTGACATTAGCTCGAATCTCATTCTAAACTAAGGTTGTTAAGTCAAAAACTTTGGGTGGTTAGAAACTGACACACTTCAGCAAAAATGGCGTATCTTGAGTTCTACTCAATTAAATCAATTCAAACCAATTTTGTATACCAGATAACATCAAAACCTAGGTTTGGACATAAAAATAACACTTTTATTATTTTTTTATATTTAGTTATGGTAATTCAAAGTTCAGGATAGAAAGTTAAAATAGCCCAAAAATCAAGCCTTTAAGGGTTTTGGCCTCCTAACTCATAGTGTGTCAAGATTTAGTCCTATTTCTTTACATACAATTGTTTAAGAGATGAGTTGAGAAGAGTTTTAGAGTGATATTAAATAGAAAGTTTAGAAGTTTTACTTACTTGTTTGGCGCTCTAAATAATGAAGATTAGCTTATAGGACTTGGCTTTTTGGCACTTTCGTCTCCAAAGACCCTTTTCTCTTAAATTTTTTTGGGTAATTAAATGTAAAATAAAAGAAAGAGAAAAGGTACAAATTCCAATGGACGTACCCTAAGAAGATGCATCACTTACCAACAAAACAAAAGGACACTAAAAAAACACCTTACACCACCCAACCCCCCCTAACGACAAGGATGCGTATGCAAAAACGAAGGGCAGACCCCAGGAGATAGAATCCCAGCTAACCCATTACAACACAGTCCCATCTTTTTTCTTTTTTTTTTCTTTTTCTTACCACTAGATAACTTACTCCCTGCGTTTTGTTTTGGAGGCGGAGGCAAATTGGAAACGGTCTCCGTCCCACTATCTCTCTCGCCTATCGGCTCTTGAGGGTCAACTGCATTAATTTTAATGCTCTCCCCTTTTCCCACTTCGTTGTTGGTAATCGTCAACAAATGAGCTCCATTAACCACAATTCCTTGATCTGCATTGCTCTCACACGCCTCAGACTCAGTGTTCACTGGGAAACCCTTCTCCTTGCCCAAAGCTGCACTAGGATGTGGTGGATAAGGCCTATCAGTCGTAACAAAGGGAGACAAAACCTCTTCCTCGGCTATCTTCCCCTACCCACGCGGGTCCACTCATCCTGTCACTCCACCAGTTTATCCTAGAATTTACTAAACTCATGACCGAAAGATTTACAGTGAGAACAGAGTGATGGAAGCCCTTGGTATTCGACACGAACTTCCACGAGATCCCCTTCGCATTTAACCAAAATTGAATGTAGCAAAGCTTTAGCGACATCTATTTCGATACATACCCTCGCATACGAAATATGTTGCTTTGTGTCCATGGCTTTATCAAGACACAGAAATACACCTAAAGCACTTGCAATTCGACTCAAACATTAAGAGTTCCAGAATTCAAGGGGTAACTCAGGGAACTTTTTTTTTTTTTTAGGTAATTGACTCATGGAACTTAACCTAAATAGGGATTTTAGAGATAGCCTCTTTAAAGAGTTCCATACGTTTTTTTCATCGATGCAAGATCAAAAGTCTACATGAGAAGTGTCATGGCCCCTTATCCAGAACAGTCTCCATTGCTGCTATACTGTTGAACTTGAAAAGATAGAACCCCTTATCAGTCCCATACACATCCACCAGCCCTTTATGACCCCATAAAGTTCTAATTGTGGCTCTCACCAAACCAAATGCTAAATCAACATCCAAGAAATATCCCACAAGATATGCTTTCCAAGATTTATCATCAACCAATTCACCTTCAATTTCTATAACATCCGGGTTGTTAGGATCCTTAGGTTCTATAAAAATCAAATTTGTGCCAGAGGGGCTACAGTTTATAAGCAACAATGCCCAAGTTTTTGGTTAGGGCAATTTATCAAACACCTTGGCTGCATTTTCAGAAGAAACACCCCTATCCCCAGAAGACCCTTTCAACACATCCAGATTATGCGTAGAAAAAGTAGGCGCCCAAGGCTTAGTTGCCCAACTGCCGAGCTGGTGGGCTCTTGAGTCATGGCCACGACCATAACCAAAACGAGCACCGCCTCTACAGGGGGATCGCCCACCCCACCTGCCTCTAGAGGAGTTGAAGTTAGGGCCCCTGACGGGAGGACCCGTAACCACCTCCTCATCAATTGCAGAGGACAGAGCACTTACTGTATTCCTTGCGGCAATGTGATCAAGCGCCCTTAAATTAGACTCCTTCAGAAGCTCTAACTTAGCTTTGATGGTGCAAAAAACTTCCGCTATAAGAGGACTGACACCCGCATTCGAGACAGCAATCTCATGCTCCACGGTGTGTTCAAAAAAATACTGAGCTGTCTAAATCTTACTCAAAGAAGTTGCCTCTAACAAACACTCACTAGGAGTGCTCGGAGCAACAACATTTATGGGGTGGGAATGCTGATTCACGCCAAGCGAATTGACCTTCGCCTCTGTCAAATTCTCACTGAGAGTGGGGACCCTAACTTGATCGGGCTCTGAAACCATACCAGTGTGAGTGATCTCCACCAAATTCAAACTAACCATGGCTACAGGATCAAGGACCCCATATTGATTCGAGATCTCCATCGCACAAAACCAAGGGAAGCAACGCCCTAATCCGCGCTACTCAATTCGCACTCAAATTGCACCTAGCATCGCACACATATAGCACCGAAATCTCTTGACTTTTTTTACCCCTTTTTCTTATACCCTCCTTCTTTCTTCTTCTTTTTGTTGGGTTTATAGTGTATTTATGAAAAATCTCCTTTTGGTATCATTTAAACCAGGTCAAAGATCTTTTCTTTTTGGGTAATTAATTGTAACATAAAAAGTAAAAAAATACAAATTTTCAAGGGACATACCTCGGGTAATTACATGAGTAACCAGTAGAAAAATCTCCTACAACACAGAAAATCCAACCCCACGCCGAACTGACGGGGGGACCTAACAAAAAAAATCATATTCCACGCACAACTCGCATGGATAGGAAATACCAACATATACAACAATCTAGCAAAAAGAACTAGTCAACCAATCACAACATAACAAAATCCTGCTGAAGCTCGGCTCCTCATAAAGCTCTAAACCTCAGCAAGAAATGACCTACTCACCTAAGAAGATTTGCCAAAGAACCTCTATAAAGCTGAGAGAATAACCAAACCTCCACGCTCAGGAGGTCAAAGGGGCTTGTCCTCTAACCAATCAGGTAAACTGACGTAGCCTGAGCAAGCGAAGAAAAGAAACCTCCACAGTCAAACAAAAGCTCTGACAAAAGAGCCCCTAAGGATCAACCACAGGTCCAAAGAACAGCCGAAAGGGAACCATCAGAGGTCTAGGAGTAAAGTACCAAGGGGTAGATGGGCCCCTAGCCAGCCAAAAGAAGCAACGACAGATCAACCCTAGAAAACTCCAACTCATAACTGGCCAACACAAATTACCAACCTACCCTACGCACATGGTCGCCAAACATAAGCGGTGGGAGACCCCTACAAGTCAGCAATGAGTAATGGGTAGAATAACCTCAGAGAAACCTAGGCCATCCCAAAGGAAACTCAACCATCGGATCCAGATGAAGCAGGCCATCAGCTAGACCCCACTCAAAGATCCACCAAGGCCTCACCATAGGTACCCAGCTAGAAGTACAGACAAATCCTCATATAACCCAGAGCAACCTTAGCTCCATAATTAAGGCAACACACACCTCGGTTGCAAGGGAGAAAGATAGGATATAAGAAAGCTCGAGAAAGAAAGAACCCAAAAGAACTTCCAACGAGAGATACCAAGGAGGCGTCCATAGAGACCTAAATCTAGATGTACCCATCTATACAAAAAAACCACTGTGCATCGTGGGCCCCCAAGAAAGATGGTAAAGCCAGCAGCCAACAGTAACAAGCGAACCCAATCGTAACCCTGTCTACATAAACCCAGCATCTATGTTAAGCACCACACTCCTGGGTGCAGGGAGGTAAAGATAGACTCCTCAATAATTACCTAAAAAAAAAGATAGACACCTCAAACATGTAAGAATGGTGAAAGGTAAGCCCAAACAAATGGCATACAGGATCATCTCAAAATTCCTCAAAAAGCCTTTGCCCAAGCAACAATAAACAAATAAGATCAAAGAACTAACAAGGCCAAGAAAAACCACAGACCCATCCAAGGAACTCAGCCTCACTAAGATAGTCACACTCCCCAAACAATGGGGGAAAAAAGAAAGAGACAAGAACACCTCAGATGGTGATAGCAGAAAACCATACCAGAGTTAGTTCCTTAATCTAGACAACCATCATTGGGAACCAACAATAGCCGATAGTAATAGCCTAACTCAGTACTTACCAAAGTAAACACAGCATCACAGATAAGCAACGTTCTCCGGGGTGCGACGGGAACGCTCTTCTGGAGTGGAATGAGGGAAAAATAGACACCGAGCTCACAAATGAAAGACGATAAGAGGGCCAAAACACACAGCAGTACATGGCTCCCCACAACACCTCTGAAACCCTGGCTACGAACTGCAATATAGTTGAGAAGAACTTAGAACCTTAGAAGCTCAGGAGGTCAGAGAAAGCTCGTTCTCAACCACAACGCTAAGGTGCATGAGATAGGATAGTCCCAAGGAAACCCTCAGCACGAAAATAGAAGACCAGCACCTAACCAAGCCGCCAACAGCCCCACCTCTACACCTAAGCCAACGTAGCCTAAACAGCTTACGAAAATAGCACCTCCCAGACCATATAACAACTCGATCAACAAAAGTCACATAGAATCATTAGAATCACAATTTATCCCATATGATCAAAGGGAACCCGAGCCAACGGGACCCACTTTGCACCAGCAAGAAAGGGAATGTAACTTCCCAATAATCTGAATGACAGATCACAGCATAATACTCATAAAAAAGCCTTTCCGAGATAAAACTACGGGACCCACTACCATGTCTGCCACTTGAAGGACCATCAGTCCATACCTTGCCATAAAAAACTATAAAATATAAGTCTTGAGTGGGTCCCACCACTAAGAAGCTTGGAAACCAGCCCATAGTTCAGCAAAACCACAGTGGTTTGATACCTGCACATTCCTCACAATTCATAGCATAAACTGCCGACCCACTTCCCACTGCTACTCCAACCCGTGGGACACACATCCCACTCAACAATGCAACAAACAACTACCATCGCTCCAACAAAACCCAGCACTCTGCGCCTGCTATACCTGCCACCTGATGGACAGTTTTACAGTTGCAAAATATTACAAAGAAGACCAAGCGCTTGTGTGAGACCATGTACCGTTTCATTTTGGTATTTTTGCATATTTGGTGTTCTGTACACGTGTTGACGTTTTCGCCTTAATATGCTTATATGAGTTATAATGCATGTTTTGGTTAATCGGAGTATGCGGGGTTGCTTCCCTGGGTTGTAGGGAGTTTCTGTGCGAATTTTAAAAATTCAAAAAAAAGATATTTTGGAGACCTATATATATCTGGAGTTAGATATTTTCAAAACTTAACTCCTAAGTTTCATCCTTTTTTCTCTCTGCCTTCTCTCTAACTTCTCGGGGGCCCGAGGCATGGTTTTTGACAAACCAACTGCTAATCCTTAATATCGACAACGTGATCTACACATCCATCCAGACGAAATTCGATTCCAACGAAGCTCAAATTTGCACGTGAATCGAGGCGTCGGGTTTTTGACCCAACGAGGTAGGATCTCAGATTCTACTGCTGTATAAGGGTTGTATATGTAATCTTATACTGTTTCACCGTTTAAAAATGCATGAAATGTGATTTTATGTTTTAGATCTGGTTTTCATTTAAAACTGTTTTCTGGCATTTTCGGTGGATGAAAATATGGTTTGAGAGTTTCTTTTCGAGGTGATGGCGTAAGGCTTCGGTGTGTTGATGTTTGAGAGTGTTTGATGGGCATTTAGAGGTTCGATTTGAGTTTTGGAGGCAAAAACAAGTGAACCCGAAGCCAAAAAACTAAATCTGGGTAAGTTTAGTCGACTGAACCTTGGAGGTCAGTCGACTGAACCTTGCTTTGGGGATTTCAGTCGACTGGACCAGGAGGGTCAGTCGACTAAAATTGCTTCTGTTTGGTTTCCCCTTTTTTAGTGAGATTTTCAGTCGACTGGGGGCTTTGGCCAGTCGACTGGGGTCCTGTGTGGGCTGTTGGTGATGTTTTGGTGGTTCGGAGGTTGGGCGTTGGTTATCCTCGTGTGGTTTGATGGATGAAAAAGGAGTTTTTAGGAAAACTTTTGCGAGAAACGTATTTATTGGAGGTTTGGAGCTAACTCTAGGGGTTGAGACTCGCTTTCTAAACGTTTTCATAAAATGTGTATGTTTTTACATGTTTTGGTTTGATCTCAATAGTTTTATGAATTGGATCTCTTGCTTATACATGCATTGTATAACTGCTTTTGAGAAAAATATTTTAGAAATATTTTTTTTTGATCTCTTGGTGAGGGATGAATCTATGTACATGTATAATGTACCGATTTGAAAAATGGTTTGAGAAGATTATCTAGATGTACCGGGATGACATGTATGTGGCACGAGTTGCCCTCGGTGTAAGTCCAAAAACGTGCGCAGAGTAGGTACTCAGGTCCTTCGGGGTAGTTACCGTAAACTGAGGTGGATGGGTGCTCAGCTTCCTCTGGGTCGTAACCCGTAAATTGAGTGGTATGTTCATGGTACTCCATATAGAACCTGTGTGTATCTAGGCGATCCCACGATATCTGGGGGATAGATACTGGACAGGAGTCTATAGTTGTGACCTCTGTCCCCTGGTGATAGAGTCAGTACATAGGATCATACTCTTCATTGCCGCGATGGTACATTTCGCGATGGAACGATGTTTTTGATTACACTGTTTCCTTAACCGTGGTTGGGTACTTGCAATGTTTGCATCACATAGTTTTAAGGATGAAAACAAGGTTTTATGTAAATGAAACCGTTTTGAGAGGCTTATGGTCTGATGGGAAAACTTGAGGGTTTTGGATGGAAAACCTGTTTTGGTTTTATGGTTGAGTTCGCTCCCACCATATGATTGTATATTCCTGCTTTACAACTAATTATTTGTTTTTTATTGGGTTTCGACTCACGGGTGGTAATTTTCTGTAAAATTATTTTCAGGTGATGATGTGGATGAGAAGTAGCATAGTGGTGCCCGCGGTGGCGGAAGACATTTATAGTTTTTCTTCTTTTTGGTATGCCTGTTCCTGAAGGTAGGTTTTGTACGCCATAAGGCGATATATTGTATGCATGTTGAACTGTTGTCTTTCTGTTTATGAGAGATATCTTTGGTTGGATTTTTATTTGTTTCAACAGGCGGATTTTAATGTATGAAAACCTATATTTTCTTATAAATTGGATGTTTGGTGGATTTTCACCTAACCCCGGGTTTTGGGGCGTGACAACTTGGTATCAGAGCTCTGGGTTCCAATACCTAAGAGCCATGGGAAGAGGGTTTATCACCTGGTGAGGTTGATTGTGTATGCTTGCTTGCATGTGTTTAAATGTTGGTTTATAACATGTTAATAGCTTTCTAAGCATGATAATTGTGTATATGTGGGCATGGAGGTTGAATATCAGGATTGGCGAGTCTTGCCTTCGGGCATTTGGTTTAACATGTTTAGAAGCCAAGTTAGAAGGGTGTTTGGCCGACGTGTATTCTAGCAAGGAATTCGAATACGTTATCCAAATTGACGAGTCCGTCTTGTTAGTTCTCCTCGGTACGTGAGGCGTGTTTGCATAATCTTATGTGGCTATATGATAGCATGATTATGTGTTTATGTTACGTAGTAGCATGTGGTAGGAAAGCTTATCATGTTTATATTGCTTCCTATAGAACTATGTCCACGCGGGGAGTGTAGGGACGGGGTCGTGGCCGAGCACGTGCCTATGTTCAGGTTCCGGAGGAAGAGAACATTCCTGCCCCACAGGAGTAAGTGGGTGGTACTGATGTTGGCGGCGCTGATGTCGTCCATGAGATGTTAGCTACTATGAGAGCTATGGCAGAAGCGACCAGGGCTAGTGTGAGGGTTCCTGAGCCGAGGGCTTCTGTGGCCATGCGGGAGTTTCGGCGGTTGGATCCTCCGATCTTTTCTGGGGAGCCGGACCCCAAGGTCACTACTGAGTGGTTAGAAGTGACCACCTCCATCTTCGATACTCTGGATATCATGGAGGATGCTTTGCGTATAAAGTTGGCAGCATTCCAATTGAGGGAAGATGCTAGAGAGTGGTGGAAGTTCACCAAGACCACTGTGAATGAGACGTGGGCTGCTTTCACCAGAGTCTTCTTGGAGAAGTATTTCCCGAGATCTTCGAGGGATACTTACCGAGAGGAGTTTCTCTCCCTTGTTCGAGGGAATTTTTCTGTGGTATAGTATGAGGCCAACTTCGCGAATCTGTCGCGGTTCTCACCTGAGATGGTGTCGACAGAGGAGTTACGCACTCGGCGGTTTGAGAGGGGACTTCAACCTGCTATTAAGGATAGGATTGCAGCTCTGGATATAGAGGTGTACATCAAGCTGGTGGAATCTTCTATTCGGGTCGAGAACTCATTGGCAGATAGCCGCAGGATTAGAGAGAGCGGGAGCCAGCAAGGTAGTGGAGATGTACAGTTCTAGGGGCGCAGGGGGAAACGCCAGAGGTCGTCTGGACCTAGTTCTCGTTTTGCTGGAACATCTCAGCCGCAGTCGTCTGCACCTACACTTTTAATGGCCTCGACTGGAAGGCCAGAGCAGAGAGGATTGACCTGTTAGTGCTGTGGACAGTCGGGACATCGTTCAGTTGAGTGCCCTCAGAAGGGCCAGTCTTAGAGTTCAGCGCCCGTCCAGTCTCAGGCGAGAGACCCACCTATCTGTTTTGGGTGTGGTCAGGCCAGGTATATCCGCAAACTTTGTCCCTGAGAGGGGAATGTTCAGGGTGCGACAGGAGCACCAGTTGCTTCATCAGTACAGAGGTGACAGGCTCTGCAGCAGCCTAGGGCACAGACGTCGAGGTTTGCGGAAGGAGGTACTTCAGCGCAGTCGATGAGGCAACCATCGGCTCAGAGTTATGGTGGACAGACCAGACTGCCGTAGGCCAGGGCCTATGTTCTTGCTGATCGCAGTGCTTCCAAAGCACCAGTGGCGTCTGATGCTGCTGTTACACAAGCCATGATCAGAGGTACTCTTCTAGTCTTTAGATCATGGGCCAGTGTTCTCATCAACACAGGAGCATCACATTCGTTTATATCCTCTGCATTTGCACCTGCATTGGGGTTGGAAATGGACTGGTTGGGTAGTACCTTGTATGTGGAGACCCCAGTCCATGGGAGTGTGAAATTGAGCCTTGTCTGTAGATCCTGTGTGCTAGAGGTCGCCGGTCATTGTTTAGAGTTTAATTTTATCATTCTAGACATGACCGCATTTGATGTCATACTAGGGATGGACTGGCTGACTACCTACCATGCCTTTATAGATTGCGAGCGATGGAGAGTATCGATCTGTACGCCGGAGGGTGACTTCTTTTACTTTGTGGGTGATCGGGATGAGGGCCTGATATCTATGCCAAGAGTCACCCGGGTTCGAGGGGATTTGAGTTTTCTCTTTTCTGCACTCAGGTTAGATGAACCAGTTGGGATTCGGGGGATGTTGCCCCAGGTGGTGTGTGATTACCCGAATGTATTTCCGGATGATTTGTTTAAGTTACCACCGAGTAGAGATGTGGAGTTCTCCATTGATCTTGTTCTGGGAGTTGCTCCTATCTCTATGTCGTCGTACCGTTTTGCACCGGCTGAATTGCAAGAACGTAAAGTGCAGCTTCAGGAGTTGCTTGATAAGGGGTTTGTGCGGCCAAGTACACCGCCGTGGAGAGCTCCAACACTCTTTGCAAAGAAGAAGGATGGGTCGTTGCGGTTGTGTATAGACTACAGGAAGTTGAACCGGTCAATCGACCAACAGACCCCGTTTGTTCAATGAAACAAACTATAACTACTGGAAGGCTAGAATAAAAATCTACATTCAACCCGTAGACTATGACGTTTGGCGGGTCATCATAAATGGACCCAAGAGACCCACCAAAACCATTGAAGTGGCTGTTGTCCCTAAACCAGAGGTTGAATGGACTGAGATCGATATAAGGGAGATACAAAAAAATGCTAAAGCCATGA
>JAOTRH010036876.1:8823-20527 GCA_034768845.1 Heliamphora exappendiculata
GGCACAGCTGAGACTGGCACGACAGTCGTTTGTAAGTCGAAGAGTTTTGGGGATCGAATATGGGAGAGTTTTGATTGTAACAGTTAGAACAAGGTTGGCACTGTGTCCAGATAAGGTCGCTGCCAGTGTCGGCGAATAAAAGCATCTCGAGCGGCGGTTCCGATGGATAACTTCATGACATACTCTGTGCCGGTGGGGAGGAGTTGGGATTGGATACTATCTTGGGACGTGGACTTGGATGATCGTTGAAAGCGAGCGGCGCGAGAAATTGAGCGCTGAAAGGCTTTTTGGAGGCGTTCCAGCTTAGTGACGGAAGAGTTGTAGAACGGCGATTGTGGAGAGTCACGGTGCACGAGAACAGCACTAAATCCATGACCATGTGCCTTAGCAGGAGAAAGTGCTACTAGTAAAAGATGAATGAAGCAGGAGACGAGCAAAACATTCAAGAGAGAGAATGACTTCAAAATGGCAGCCATGGCTCAGCTTTAGATAGAGGGAGGGAGAGTTGGAGAGTTTTGATAGAGAACTTGATGAAGAAATATCCCAAGAATGGAAGCTTTTAAATATGGAAGAATGAGAGGGGAGAAAAAATGGAACAATGTTGTCCATAGCAATAGATGTCAAGCAAAACTGTTGAATGGCAGTAATTATTTTCTAATTCTTAAGTTATATGGCGACATTGTGTAGATAATATTTGAATTTAATAATATAGATATAGAAACATACTCAAAAAAGGAACACTTTATATATGTATTCAACATTTCTATGTAAATAATGTCAGGGAAGGTAATACTCCCAAATACCTAATATTTTTCCATTAAATCAGGGATGCCATGTTTAAACTGATTTTTACGGTTTGATTCAAAGAGCATTAAGGTAAGAAGGATGGTTTTGTCCACGGAATGCTTAGATCTCATGTTTTTAATTAAACCAGTGTCTGTTATCTTTATATTTTTATTTATATTATAAATTTTTGAGTTTCGTAATTTGTTTTTGTATATTTGGGTAGTTATATTATATTAGTCTTATCTAATTTTAGAATTCGAAAAAAAAAACTAAATGAACTGGCAAATCACTTTTTTTATCAAAAATATAATTAAATATGACAGTTTTTTTCATTAATGCACATATATTTCCTATTATTCTTATCCCGCCTTGCTCGCCGTGGGTGAAACGGGTGATGTATATATACTTTTTATCCTATTTTATCCTGTTCCATCCCAATTATTTAATAAAATACTTTTACATGTATTTTAATAAAAACATGTATATATACACAGAATGTTTATTTGAATATTTATAATTAATACTTTATTTTTTTCCTTAACTATTAACAATTATTGTTCCCGTCTTATTAGTACCCTCTCTTTTAAGGTGATAAATTAGATCATAGGATTACATCCTCCTATGATCTCTAGGTCAGCCACTTTTCCAATTTTTTTCCAGCCCCTCTCTGAAAAGACAAAATAAATTATGAGGGGAAGCTTATCACAATACCATGCTTAATCATTATTTAACAATTAGTTATTGAAATGCTATTAGTATTTATAATCAATTATATTTATAATTCATGAATTCAGATTTTGTATTTATCTATCTATTATATTTTAACAAATTATTCTATTGTCTTTAAGCTCAAAACTCTCAATTTAATTTTTTTGTTTTAAGATTCTTTAATTCTAATAATAACACATGTCATTCTATGATTGGCCTAAATTAATTAAAGTTAGATTTATATTCAAATATTTAATTTAAAGATGTATGACTATCTAATTTTGGTATATATCAATACCCATTTGTTTAAAATATATGTTTTTCTTCCAATACCTTATGCAATGCTAATTGCTTAAATTAGACATATTTTCTACTAATTTACACAAATTTCCAAAAATATATGTTTTGTACCAATTTATTTACATGGGTTTCCTACCAGTTTGCTAAACATATGTTTCTACCAATATAATCTTTTTTTATTTGACAAATATATGTCAAAAATATATCTATATAATAAAACAATTCAGTGTTTTTGAAATATCTAGAAACAAATCACGTTTTAATGGTTAGGATTTGTTTGTATAAAATTTTAAGGTTGAGATTTACTTGCCAAATGAAATTTTTGCCTATTTTTGGCCAGCAGTTATTTTTAAAAATACACACCATTGCCAAACTTAAAACATCTTTCAAAACCCTAAAAATTATCTTTCACCTCCCTTTCTATTAAAGCCTCTCTAAATCTGGACAACTATAATCTTTATTACATTGTCGTTGCAACGTTGCCACCGCCACAATGCTGCGTCCACTGCTGCACTGCCTCCTCTATTACATTGCTGTCACTGTTACGCTATTGTCACGTCGTCGCCACTGCAACGCCACTATCGTTGCATTACGTCGTCACCACCACCAATTTATCATACCCACAACTAAGTTAGTATAGCTTTTTATCTTTTTTGTAAATTTATAAAAAAAACTTTTATCTCGATTTTGTGTGGGTCTTCTTCTTCTTCCTAATTTTAAATTTTTTTTATCATATTTTTTGAATTGGCCTATGTATGTATCTAGATATCTATATAATATAACAGTTGAATGTTTTCAAAATATATTTAGAGGCAAATTATATTTTAGTGGTTAGGATTTCTTTTATATAAAACTTTTAATTTGTGATTTTACTTGCTAAATGAAATTTTTGCCCATTTTTGTCCAGTAATAATTTTTCAAAATACACACCATTCCAAACCCTAAAAAATCTTCCCAAACCCTAAAAATTCTCACCTTTCTCTGCGAAACCTCTCTAAACCCAAAAGACTATAATGTCTTGTACACTGCCACTGCAACGCCGCTTCAACTATTGTGCTACCTCCTCAATTTGCTACGTTGTTTCCACCGTTACTTCATTACCACGTTGCCGCCACTACAACACCACTATCACTACGTTATGTCGTCGCTACCGTCAATGCATCATATCCACAATTAGGTTAGTCTAGCTCGTTATATTTTTCATAGATCTATAATTTTACAGTTGAATTTTCAGATTTAGACATATCTATATGAGGAAACAAATTTTTGGGTGACAAAGTTTTATCTCGATTTTGTGTGGATTTTTTTCTTCCTAATTTTAGGTTTTCTTTTTTGTCTATATTTTTTAATTGACCTATGTATGTATCTGTATATTCTGTATATTACTGGATTTCGTTTATTTCAATACTATAATGTGGAAGGACATCAAGTGTGAGCATCAGGTGAATATTAGGATATAATTTGTTAATAATATTTGACTTGTGGAATAAATAGTTAAATTTTAATAAATTAATCCGAGTTAAGTTTTGATTTTTGATAGAGTTGGTTTTTAATTAAGACCTTTTTGTAAGGTGTTTTATGTAATTTGTTATTTTTTTAAAAATTTTTTTGACAAAGTAAGTTTTTAAATATTTTGTTGCTTTTAGTAATTATTTTGTTATTGATTATTGTTCAAAAATAATCTTGAAATGAAATTGTGTTAAAAAATACCTTTAAGCACGAGTAATTTGCTAATCTATCTATATATCGGTCATTAGTATTTTAGCAAAACTTCCTAATTTCTACGTGCTCTAAACTCTCATTCTATTTTTTTATTTTTATTTTTAAAAATAAAATAAATTTATTATCTCTTTCTGTGATTGTTTTCCAAAATTTAAGTTTCTTCAATTAATATTAATTAATGGTTTAAATGAATTGTGAATGGGTAATTAATAAAGTTTCAACAGGTTTCCAAAAAAATTTCTCATTTGGCTAAATTAAGTAAATTTTTCTACAATTTTGAATTCATTTCCAAAAATGTGGCTAGCTAATTAAGTACCTACCAATTTGAACCAGTTTTCAAAACCATGTTTCTAAAAAATGTATTTCACATATTTTTACTTTTATTTAAAAAAACCATAATTTCTTTGTCTAATTGGTCCAAAATCTATTTCTTAATTAAAGTTAATTATCCTTTAACTTGAACCCGTTTCCAAAAAATCATCATTTGAGAAAAAATCAAGTACATTTCTCTACGATTTTGAACAAATTTTCAAAAGTGTGGCTAGCTAATTAAGTATATATAGAGTATATATTCCTAACTATTCGATTAAGTCTCCAAAAACTATGTTCCCCAAAAAAATTTTTTTCTCCAATTGTTAGTTTTTTAAAAATAAATAAACTTATAATCTCTTTGCGTGATTGTCCATAATTTCATTTTTAATTAGAGTTAATAATTTATTTAAATTAATTGTTGGCATTTAATTAAGTATAGAGTATATATCCTCACCAATTTAAACCAGTTTTTAAAAAATATATTTCTCAAAAAACAAATTCTGAAAGATCATGCGGCTTGATATAAGTTTTAAAAGTTTTAGAAGAGAAAATCCAAAAAAAAAAAGTTTTCGAAAAGCAATGTGACTAGATTCTAGTTCAAAAAATTTATGAAATGTAATACTGCTTGATTCAATTTAAAACTTACTATCACTTGATTCTGGAAAACTTTTTATTCTCCGTTGAAATTCTAAAACTCCTTTATATCCTATCTATAGTTCTTTATTTGATCCCAATAATTTTAAAGTAATGTTCTATCTCGGAAAAGGTAACACATCATAGATGGTCAAAAAGAATTTTACCTAAATTCAAGGTATATTTAACCAGCACATCAATATATTATTTGAACGGTTAATTAATTTAGAGTCTTATTTTGATAATTTATTTAAAGATAGATATAATGGCTTGAACTGTTATCTCACGAAATTTTTTAAATAATTTTTAAGACTTTTATACCTGTAGACACCCCAATTTGACCCCACCCAATTTTGGGCAGATTCGATGATGAAAATGGAAAGAACAAGTGCATCAATTCGATCATCGAAAAGTGATTTAAGCTCGAAATTTGAACTTAGTCATCAAAAACCTTTAAAACCAATGAAATTTTACCGAACCATCAATAACTTGTTGCCCAAGTCATTGCCAAAAGTGGTGACTACACACTCCATTGTGACGACCGTCAATAGAATCTTGTGAAAATTCTAGCCAAAAGGGACGGCCGCCAACTCCAATATGGCGGCCGCCAACTCACATTGTGGCGACCGCAAATAGAATCTTGTGGAACCTTGTTCAACATGGCGATCGTCAACTCACATTGTGGTGGCCGCCAACTCCAAATGGATTGACATGCTTTAGAACGTGGTAGCATCCCATTGGTTGAATAATTCTATAAATACCGTACCCCAGTGTACGTTTTCAGTATGAATTTGGAGTGAGAGAGACTCTACTGATATATCGAGCGATCCTGAGCTCCGACGCCGAAATTCTGCCAAAATATCGAGTCCCAAATCTCCAATACCTACATTTGAAGTCGTAGCTTGGAATCAGCACCCGAGGAATGAAGTACATTCCCCAATTCGAGGATTCCATGATTCAGGTACTTCTTTTGGATCTCCGATCTTTCTAACTCCAATTCCTCTCTTTTGGAGCGACTAGATTAAAATTCAATTTCAATTTGTATTTTCTTTTCTATTTATGTAGTTAATCTTTTTTACTTCATATAATTTAGTTGCTTTCTTACTTCTTTAATTGTTAATTCCCTCACACTCATACTTAGCACATTGTAATTTCTATTTGTATTCATTAAATGGTACTAACATATTTTGGTAATTACAACTTAATAATATTGTTAATTGTTGTAATAATGCACCTACATTAATGTGAATGTAGTAATTAATACTATATTTCACATTTAAGATAAATAGTTATTTTTAATTTCTTTTATTTTTCTAGCATTAGTTTAATTATCTTTACTAGCATTTATTTTTCATTCTTTTTTTCTTTTCTTATAATATTAATGTCATTTTTTCTTTTATTAGCATTAGTTTAATTTTTTAGTATTTATTTTAGTTTATTTAGTCGTTCTAATTTACTCTTAATAGTAGTTTAGTTCATTTTCTTTTCTTGTAATATTAGTATTTATTTTTTTTATAAAAATTTATTTTCTTTTTCTACGACCTTATTTTCTTTTATCTTCCTTTTCTTTTATTTTGCTAAAATTCAAAAATCACATAAAAACTTTCAAGCTATTCTCCTATTTTAATAAGATTAAAATTCTTTTATTTATTTCATTTCTTTTATTTTATTTTATTTCTTTTATTCCCTTTTAAAATATAAAATGCGAATAGTTAGATTTTCTTATTAATAGCATTTTCTAATATTTTTACATTTCTTTCTTTTGTCAAACTCCTTTTCTTTTCTTTTGGAATCTTAAATTCTATTTTGTTGCAAAACCCTTCTTTTTTCTTTGCTAGTAGGCTTTTTTTAATGTAGAATGTTATCTTTATTTTTGCGCATTTCTCATTTCTATCTAATTTTCTTTAATAACATATATGTTTTGATTATTTCCTTCAAAATCATGCTTAGAATAGATTAGCTTATTTTTTTTTTTGCAATTTATGTTTAGGTGATTTTAGCAATTTTAGTATTTTTTTTAATTCTTTTAACCAAATCATGCTAATTTAGATTATTTAAATAATATTGCATGTGGGTATGTGTAACATGTTTTATTTAGTTAGAAATTGCATGCCACAGGACTTAGAATTTTATCATTTTATTTGTTTTGATTTGGAGTGCTATGTACATATAATATGTATTTTTCATAGTTGATTTTGGATGTTCTCTCTTTGTCTCTATTTTTTTTATTTGCATGTATTTGAAAAATCATATTAAAGAACCAATAATGATTAGTAGAGGCCAACCTTACGGTTGGGCGAACGAGGTGCCTAACACCTTCTCCGATTCATACCTTAGCCCCCGAATTTCTTTATCTGGTTAACGTTTTAAAGATCAGTAGTCAATTTTATTTTTCTTAATTTTTCTCAAAAATTAAGTGGCGACACTATTTTCAACAAAAAAGGGTTTTCAAAATTTGGTTTTCAAGATGTTAAAAGATTTTTCTAAACATTCTTTGAATTTTTTATTTTTGAACATTTTTCAAAATGACTCCCAAATCCCAACGCTACAGTATTTTCTAGCGACTCTGCTGGGGACTGATTTCCAAAATTAAATAAGAGGGCTAGAGTTGAAAACATCTTTGGTTCTTAATAAGAATTTCTCATTTGCCTTTTTGCATGTATATGCATTGTTTTTCAAACCCATCTGCCTGGTCGACTTAATGCCCTGAACGTTAATCTATTTCGGAGATTGTTGGGGAGACGGGCAACCCTTGCTGACTGTACGTTATCATAGGTGCAGTAAAAGAGTTCGGGCATACTATTTAACCATGTTTTGCATGGGAGGTATATACCCGGCTCTATTCAGAAGGTACCCTTTTCAATTGGCCAAAACTGGCCTTTTGGATATAGTGAACTTAGAACTCTCAATTAGGTGGTGCTAACCCTGGTAGGATTATGTATTTTTTTTATTGTATATTTTGATTGCTATTGTTAGGCTTGCTTGTTCAGTTTAAGGTAGTCTTTTCTCCAGATTCGACCTGGGTTTTCTGTTATCCTTTGTTTAGACTAGCTTTTCCTCCGGATTCTTACCTGAGTTTCGTTTCTCACCACTTTTATTTTTTCTTACCGTCATCATGACCGTGTTTCGTTTTAACTTCTAGGGTGGTTTCTCTCTCCTCTGAGATCTTCTCGGGCCGTTAGTTCTCTCCCCCTTGACATAGGTGCGTTTTCTCTAAATCTTTGACATAAGCTCGTTTCTTTCAAACCTTTATAATACCCTCAAGAATTATTTTTCTACCGTCATGCTGCCCATTTTTTTTAGGTTAAACCAGTCTGATGAGCATAGTTTTGTTTTTCTTGCCATAGTGCTATCCATTTTTTTAGGCAAACCTTCCCCCTAAATTTTAGTTGATCCCCTTTTCAGCCATCATAGTGGTTTTTGAGTCATCTTGTTGTGTTGCCAATGTGAGCCTAGCAGGGGCATTGTTATAGCTTCCATGGTTATCTGCTCGTGATCTATTATTTTGGGAATTCGAGATATCTGCTATCTGCTGACAGAATATTTGCTCGGGAAGTGTCTAATACTGGTCATCTTGCTTTTGGGATTCAGGTTTCTCTGTGAGATTACCATTGGGTTGAGAAAAGTATAGTCAATACGTGTCTGGAAAAGATCAGTGACAGAAAGACTTTGTAGGGTATCTAAACAGCCAACTGAGTTAGCTGAAATGACAAAAAATGAGATAAATCTAGTAGCCCTAATGAAGGCGATTATTGATAAATAGAGAGCCATAGAGCAACAGATCCAGGCTCAAGTGCAATGTCAGGCATAGATTCGGGCAATTCAGGCCCTTATCCCTGTTGCGAATGGACAGCCAGATGAGACGAACGAGAATGGAGGAAACTTTTGGGATGAAAACCAAGTCCCTGAGGGACTACAAGTTATCCCACCTCCACCACGGAACCCTCGTCGGGTGATAGTTGAGGAGAAAAACACTGCGCAGTATAAAGAATCTGCACGGATTGAGAAGATCGACAAGATGGAAAAGGTCCTCAGAAAAGCTAAGGGAGTTGAGGAGTATATGCTCGATGTAGGGGGCTTTGCCTGTTCCCAAATGCGAAATTACCAGAAAAGTTTAAAATGCCAAACATGGAAAAATTTGACAGAATCGGAGATCCTAGAATTCATCTTCGAATATACGTTGGCACCCTGTCGCCAATGGGGATTGATGACCGATTGAAGGCTCAATTTTTTCATCGATCTCTTTCTGGGGCAGCCCAGAAATGGTTTCTCTCTCTTGATATAGCAAAAACCAGAATTTGAGAAGACATCGCAATGATTTTTATCAGCCAGTAAAGCTACAATGTCCAACTGGATGTAACTACCCGAGAGCTCGAAACAACCCGATAGGAGAATAGGAAATCTTTTGTTGACTTCCTAACCCGATGGAGGGGTAAGGCCGCTAAGATGGAAAACTAACCTTCTGAAAAGGAGCAAGTAAGGATGGTGGTAAAGAACCTGCAGTCTCCGTTGAAGCGTTACTTGATCACTCAGCCACTCTTCACGTTCGAGAAATTGTTTGACACCGGGGTCCAAATAGAGGATTCTATCCAATCTGGGGATATTGAAAAAGCCGAGCCGAGCCAAAAACCACCAAGAAGAACCTTTCCTATAACTAACCAAAATCAATCTGCTACTCGCTCGGGCGAGGTGAACCTTTTGAATCCTTCCACCCAAATAACAAACAACCTTCAGCAGTCAGACAATGGCCAACAGCAACAAAAATCGAGAAGGGTCTTTACCCCCTTCAATTTCTCTGTCCACCACTCTGAATTGACTCGTTGAGAAGGGGCTCATCAAGCCATTGGACCCCATGCCAGTTCCTGATCCCCTATCGCCAAGGTTCAATGGTTTCCAATACTGCGCCTTTCACCAGGGCCACGGGCACCTAACTAACAAATATTTGAGACTCCGGCACAAGATCCAAAACCTTATTGATAACAAGGTGATCCCACCACCATCTACCACCCCAAAATCAAATGTCACTGCCAACCCACTGTCGAATCATGTCAGGCAAGCTGGGGTAAATTACATATCTCTCGGGGAATTAGAGGACCCGAGTCAACACATCTGTCTAGCGCACCTACCGCGCTCTCATGTTTCAATAACCGAAGATCAGACAGCGTGCTCATTCATGATGATTAGGGGCAGTCGAGACACGATAAAAGAATGAAATGATGATGCTTGGGAATGGTATCAAGTCTACCAACAAGAGGAGGAGCGCAACGAAGAAGAGGACTGGCTTTTGGATTACCCGAGTCGACCTTATGGGTTCGGTTATGTGCTGGATGGACAACTACCATTTGCACTCTGGAGATACTGAATGTCAATCCGAACTTCCACAGGGACAACGCCGTACTCTTTAGTGTACGGGATGAAGCCATGCTTCCCATTGAGGTGGAAATCCCCTCACTAAGAGTAGTGACCGAGTCCAATATCTAAGAAGCAGAATGGCAGAGGAACCGGATGGAAGAATTGCTCTTGTTTGATGAAAGAAGACTGCAAGCTCTATTTCATGTACAAGGTTATCAAATGAGGATAGCTCGGGCATTCAATAAGAAGGTCAAGACTTGGGACCTGAGGGAAGGAGATTTGGTTCTCAAAGAAATCAGAGCTCCCATCTTTGACCCAAGAGGCAAGTTCAAGCCAAACTGGTCCGGATAATTTTTGATCAAAACCATCATGACCGGTGGTGCAGTCATTATTATGGACTTGGATGGCAACGTGTTCTCCACTCTAGTTAATCTCGATCAGCTCAAAAAATACTATCCTTGAGGTAAAAATAAGATAAAAATAAAAGCTCGATAAGTCAAAAATTGAAAAAGGCAACTCAGGTAAAAGTTAGAGCAGCTGCAAGGCCAAAAATCCAAAGGGGCGACCTTGGAAGAAATTAGGGCATCACAAAAGAAGAGTGTCAACACCCGAGCAAAAACTGAGCCTGAACTACATTATGGCCTGATTCCATCGTTTTGGGATATGTAGGTAGCTTCTTTTAAAGAAGTCTGGCCACTTTCTTTGTCCTTAACCTTCTTTGAATCTGAATACGACAAATGCAAATTAACTTTCGAATTTTAATAATAAAGTTATTAAAACTTTGAATAAATTTAAACCATCCTAAACATAAAGTGGGAGTTTTTCATTACTTTGATCAGAATTACAAAGTTTTAAATAAAAAAGAGGGGCACGCAAGTCCCAAACTCTACGAACAAAATGTGGGAAAACTATGAAATTTTTTAAACAAAGCAAGAGGCCTCAAGTACTCCTTCTTTTTGCTGCTTGTATTCCTTCTTCTTTACCTTATTTCTTCCGATCCTGCATCATCCATGTCTTGTATTCAGCAGAAAGATCAGAACACTACAACTCATGCATCTCCATCATTGAACGGAATGGCCAGGCATCCTGGTATGATGATAGAAACAGGGCCCGTAGTATGAATGAAAACAGACGATCTCGAATGCTAGGGAAGATGATCTGATTGTGACCAAACTCCCGCATGATCCGATGAGGGTAATAGAAGGTAGTCTGATGCAGGCCGAACAGCAAAACACCAGGGTGATCCATAGTGGTCAGAGTCGTAGCAGGAATACGCCATCAGGGGCACTGCTAGGTAATGTCTAGGCCTGTCAGAGAAGAAAGATACTGTCGCCAAGATGCCTCACTATCGCATATCTGCTAACGTGGGCGGTAGTGGAAAGCAGCAGCGTTGTGCCTGTCAGTGGGAGGCTTTTGCACAAGATTTATCTTCTCCATCAACCAGATCTGTAGCAAGAGTTAAAACGGTAAGAGAAAGGCTTTGTAGTATGAAAGATAACTTGATACACAGGAAGATGTTAAGCTCACCTGGAGAAGTAAAGGGCTACCAGCAAAGGCAGTGGTCTCGCCACGATGAATTGCATCCAAGCCCAGCAGTGTCTCGGCCAGAACAAGGGGCACAAAGTCCTTCCCCGTCCACATTTGGCCAGCAATATCAACCAAGGCACAACTAACCTGCCCATCAAGAGAGACATGGAGACACTGGGCGAGGAGTCAGAAGCAAAGTGCATAACGACAATGCAGTTGAAGGTCGACATCGCTAAGGTCACCAGTAGGATGAAACCTCTCAATAAGCCATGGGATGTCAAGATAGTCGCCCGAGGCCAAAAGAGAAGCCTCCATCCTGGATAGGCCATAAAATTGCATCATTAGCTGCCTAACTGAGATGAAT
>JAOTRH010036897.1:0-20527 GCA_034768845.1 Heliamphora exappendiculata
CCAATATTGAACAAAATGCATAAATAAATATCTATATATGTGAGACGCTAGACAAAGAAAGAAAAAACGTCATCAGCGATATGGACTGATGTTCAATTCTGGAAAAAAATGATTTTTTTTTTAGAAAAAAAAAAGTTGAATTAATCTGGCCATGGTTGAGAATTAGTTTAAAAGTTATTTTTATTTTTATTTTTTTGTATTTTTAGCTAAAAAGTTAATTTAATTCAAAATAGATTGTTTAGTAACTTTTCTTTTTGTTAAGTTGGTTGTTTAGGCAAAAAATTAGCTTTTTTATTTTTTGTTCAAAACGAATAATTTTATTCTTATATGTATTGATATTGAGGGTGGACAAAGTACTCTAGACCCAAAGGCCCAGCCCAAACACACAGGTTCTCATCCAGCCTGTTCCAATAAACCAAAAGCCCGAACCACCAATTGTTCGGTCCCTACCAGTTTAGCCCAACCTCATGAAGGGACAGTCCAGACCAACGAGGCCCACACCGGCCCCCTAGATGGAAAAATATGTTCCCATCCTACCCAAATTTAATTGGATACGCAGATAGGAACAAATCAAGATCAAATCTACAGGATAGAAAAAAAATCTTGAAAGAATTTAGAGGCAGAATCACAAGAGGATACAGCCTCATGGGGTTTTGACCCAAATATAAAGGAATGCACTCTCAACATACAGGTACGAAATTCTAAAACCTAAACTCTTGCTTAGAAATCTCTCTGAAAGATATTTAACTTGAGCGTCGCAATGCCTCCCGATCATAACCGGCCGGTAGGCACTAACGGTGTTCTTGGTGGTTGCAAGAGTTCGGCGGCGGAGTAAGGAGCCTCTAGTGAATTTGGTGGAGAGGAGTCCAGCCCATATTTTGTTCGGGATTATCAATAATTGGGCCAGTCGGTCGGGTCTTGATTGTGCCGAACAAGCCCAAACAGTTTGTACCGCGCACAGATATTATTAATTATATATACTTGATAGTAATAGTAATAGTAAATAAGTTACGAATAAAATGTATTATTGTATTTTAAAAGTGGTGAAAATTTAAATAAAATATTCAAAATGTTAGTGTTTTGATTTGAATTTTTGACTTTTAACTTTTATACTTTTTTAGCAAACAAACAACCTTAACATTTTACCATTTTTTACTAAAAAATTAAAAAGTCAAAATTACCAATCCGACGTTCATTAATATAGATGAGTTGAACCAAGAAATATCAAATTAACTTTCTTAAATTGTAATAAATTTTAGATTTTTCTTTCCTTAAATTGTAATAAATTCTAAATTTTTCTTTCCTTGTGTTACTCGATATTTTAAATTTTAAAAATATTTTAAAGTAACTTTTGGAGTAATGTTAACTATCACTTACTAGAAAATAAATAATTTTATTTACAATAACTATTTATATATTTATTTATTTTTATTTCTGAATTTTTTTAAATTTTTTTTTATCAAAACTATTCGATTTTTTTGACTCACCTAATTGAGCTGAAAAAATAAATTTTTTTGTCAAAATATGAAAAATATAAAAAAAAAGTAAAAATTAAGCCAATAACTCAATTTATATATTGCTTTTTTTTGTTTTGTTATTGTACCTTTTATTTTTTGAGAATCTTTTTATTATTCCTCTCATCGATACGGATTAAATTAAAAAAAAATTAAAAAAAAACAAAACTAAGATAAATTCCAACAATTTAACTTATTGAAATAAATTTTTTTAATATTAATATATTTTTTTATTGCCTAGATTCAATTATTAATAAAAATAAAAATATTATAAATGATATATGCCTTCAAATCAAAATTGGTTAGCTGAATTAAAAAGGTACTTTTCGGTGTACTGAATTCCTATGAGATTAAAAATAAGATTCTATATGACAACCATTGAATGAGCAATTAAATATGGTGCAAAATATTAAATTGTTAAGAAAAATTATATAAATAAAATAAATATTATTAATAAAAATGTCTGTTTGATAAAGTTATAAAAAAATTATAAATAAAAAAATTTATAAAATAATAAGAATTGTACTAATTAACAATAAATTAAGAACAAAAATAAATTAAAATAAATTAAACATATACAACGTAAATCGATACATTAGTAAAAAAAATGTAACAATCTCATCATAAAAATACTAAGAAGAGAAGAGACATACATTGGCATTGAATATCTATTAAAAAAATATAAATTTATTAAAATTAACTAACATATAAATCATATTGAAACAAAATATTAGAAAAAAAAAATTTAGGTAAGATCTCAACTGATTGAACCATTGCTTGATTTAATTTAATATTAATGCATTTTAAAAAATTAAGTTTATTAATTTAATATATTAATATATTTTACATAAAATATTTATATACTTTTTGCTTGTTATTACTAGATTGTAGTTTGCATTTTTCTTTTTTGCTTGTTATTACTAGATTGTAGTTTGCATTTTTCTTTCATTTGACCGGGGTTATAGGTTGTACCAGTAATACTATAAATTTAAAAAATAAATATTTAAAAAATAATTTAAAATTTAAAGTAAATAATTAAAATTTACTTAAACTGTGATTCTATTTATACTATAATTAATAATTTTTTTATCAAAAATATTATTTTTTATTTAATAACTTATTATATTTTATAAATGCTTAATAAAAAATAATATATATATTTAAATATTTAGAATAGCAGTTAATGAAAATTATAAATAATACTTGGCGTCGTAAAAAATATTTTATTTATAATATAATTATAAAAAATTAATAGTAATAAAAATAATTTTTTCTAAAAAGTTTTATAAAGACGCATATTATAATCGATATTAGAGATTTTCATACAATTTGGAAGCTTTTATTTTTATTTTTATATTTTTTTATAATTTTTTTTTTTAAATTCATAATACTAGATCTTAGTCTTTATAATTATTTATCCGTCAAAATTAATAAAATTTTAATTTTATTACTTTAATTTTATTATTTAACTTTTTTTTAGCCTAATCATAAAATAAAATACAAAATTAGCACGCAATGGCTTGATGTTTAAAAAAAATTTATTTTTGTAAAAGAGATTGATTTATTATTCTGATAAATAATTTTATATTTTATTAAATATAAATTTATATTTTATAAATTATTTTTTAAATAAAATTTTAAGTACTTTTTTTTAAGTTACATAAAATTTTCCGGACTGTACCGGTAGTTAGCCACATCACGTCAAAGTTTTAAGCCCATTTAATACGTGAACAGATAAAGGGCAGTTAAGTAAAACGCTATATTAAAACGGCTCTAGTCAACCTTCCAAACATATACATACACAATACATACAACTCTACTACTCCCACCACCGGACGGTACCCATATAATCCTACACCGTTTAATCATCGGAAAGATCCACTTTCCGGGAACCCATTACCCAACTCCCGAGTAGGAGAAGGAGAACCCGCCGGAGTGTAGTACAGAGGGGAATCGATGGGAGTCGAGTACGGCGTCGCTTCGCGATCGCCGACGACGGTAACGGTCAACTCCGGAGACTCCGCGTCGTCGCTAAAGCACTCCTCCAAAGACACCCTCCTCCTCGACGTCGTCTTGGTTAATACTTTTTCAGCAGAAGTCGCCACGGAGGACGACAGCGAAAGAGATTTCTCGGACTCTGCGTCTTCTTTCTCCTCCTCCTTTATGGTGAACAGCACCCTTGACGGCCCGTACATCCCCTGCAACTTCATCATGTCTATCATCGCCTCCGTCGAAGTGTCTGGCGACGACGTCCCATCTTCCCTGCTGGCCGCGCTTCCGCCGCCTCCGTCCGGTTCGACCCGGGACTGGTGCTTCCAGCAGAGGAAGTACAGGAGCAGCTCCTTGGAGCCGCCGCCGCCGTCACCGGGATCTGTAGGTCGGCGGAACAAGCGCCGCCGCCATAGGACGTAGACGATTTCGGCCACGAGGGCGACGAGAGAGACGACGAAGACGACGGACAGTGCTGTCCCGAGCTTGCTTAGACCACTCATGTCTGAAGTATCGACAGTATAAACATACAATAAAAGTAGATATACATCGTCGTATGAAAAAGATGACCGGTGAGTTGGAGAAAGAGAGGGCATTGGGGGCGGTTGGAATACTTGTGATAGCCGGTTGCCGGTTGAGGGTCTGCATATCTGTAACGGATAAATAATAAATAAATAATTTTTCTTGGAAATGCGGGAAGGAAGTAGGCGAGTGACGTGGACGTTGAAGTGATGGTGACGTGGACAGGCTTTATATTCGAATTAATTGGGCGGAAGGGTGTAAAGATATGTTCGCCAAGTTTAGTAACAGATTTTAGCCTGAATTTTTTTGTCTTTATATTTAAATTTTAAAAAATTAAAAAATTTTGTTGGATAACCAAAAAGTTTTTAATATTTTTATTTTTATTTTTTAAAATAATTTTTTTATATTTTTTATAATATCATAACTTTTATTATACTTATTTATTTTTTTATAAAAAATTATATTTTTTAATTTTAGTTATCAAAATTTATATAACAAAATTTATATTGAATATAAAATTATTTAAAAATAAATTTATAATTTATAATAATTTTAAGCTAATTTTTTTGCTTTTTAATCTTTTAATTTAAAGTCATTTATACAATTTATCAAACGAATTTTTTATTTATTTAATTTAAAATAATTTCAAGGAAAAAACCTAACTTAAATGAGACCCTTGTTTGTTGCTTTTTTTTTTTTCATCTATACTAATATTAATAAGGAGAGCACATATTTAATGTGATGAAACTGTGTTGAGTATTTAAATACTAAAAATCCCCATAGTTACTTTTTTTAATATCAAAATAATTTTATTTGATTTTATCTATTAAAATTTTTTTTTATTACCTAATTACAAATTATAATTACTCGCAATTTTAAAATTAAATTATTTTATTATTTATTTTTTAATTTATTTTAATTTTAAAACACCCACTTGCACATGCATGTGTCCACCTATATAATGCAAATTATACTTGTAAGATGTTACATAAATACTTTTATAATCTAAAAATTCATATTTTTTAAAATTATTATGAAAAATGTTAATCACCGTCCAATTGGCAGTAGTTAAGAAGTGTATAATATATAGATATTTGTACAAAATATATTAATATTTATGAAAATAGTAAACATCACACTGAAAATTATATTGATATTAAAAAAAATTTATCTCTATTATGCTATATTAACTACCGCCACTACCCAATTATTTTATATATAAAAAGTGTTGCTATTTTTTGTATTTTATAGAAAAAAAATTAAAAAGTTAATAAGAATAAAATTAATATTTTAATGTTTTCAAATGTCGACATTCATCTTAAGTAATTATAAATAAATTATTAATTAATAAAATAAATAAATTTATAATGAGATTAAAAACTTGAAAAAGCATATCGTTTCCTAAACCATATCCGTGTTTCTATAATACTAGGGTATGTTATCTTTTTGTTTTTTAATGGTTGGAATATTCAAACCAACTTACATATAAATTAGTGTTGGTTAGGAATAGTTTTTAAGTTTAGTTTTTTTTTTAAAGAATAAAAAAAAGTAAAAGTATTTAGAATAATTTTTTTAATAGCTTTTTATTTTTTTTCTTTTTATTGAAATTCTTAAAATGCCTTTAATTTTATTGTAGTATTTAGGATATTAATATAGTTTGTTTTTAAATTTTTGGGAGTAAGGTTAATTTTTTTTATGTAAAGATATTATAATAATTTTGTTTAAAAAAAATTAGGGTATTTGGGAGATGTATTGCTTTTTTTTTATTGGATTAAGATATAGAAAAAATGTTAGTTTTTTTTTTAAAACAAAACAGTGCAGCTTAAAGCTAGTTTTTTTTTCTCAAAAAAACCAACTTAAAAAATAACACAAACAGGCCCTTAATTAATTTTCTTCAGTTGAAAAAAATAGATTATCCATACCGAAACTAGAAAATTAACGATAAATAGATCTGCAATTTAACCTCAAAAAAATACCAAATTATAAATTTAGAATAGCTAATTTACAATTCGGCCCTATTTTTACTGGGTGCTCCTCGGAGTTTGGCCTTTGTCAACTTAATTTTAAGTTAAATTTTTTATTTAGGTTCTGATTTGCAACATTGACCTTTTATTCAAATTCTCAAAAGCAAAAAATCTCTTTAAAATACAAAAAAGTTAAAAAGTTAAAAAATTAAAAAATTAAAAAATTAAAAAATTAAATCTTAAAATATTTTATTTAAATTTTAATTACTTTTAAAATATAATTATATACCTTATTTATAATTTATTTATTATAACTATCAATTACATATAATTGTTAATATCAAACATATAGAAAGATAAAATTGTCCACTTTAAATAAAAAATAAAAAAATTAATTTTTAACCCAAACAATCAACTTTAAAAAAATTAGTTTAAAAGTTAAATTATCAAACAATTTATTTTGAATTTAATTTAACTTTTTTAGCTAAAAAAAAATAGTTTTTAAGCTAATTGTCAATTGGGGCTTAAAATTGCTTTAAGTCAAATAAGTAAAAAAATTAATTTGGTAAATCATAAAAGTGACTTAATTAAACCTACAGGAAATCAGCCAAAAAATATGATTTAAAGTTATTCTAAACCAAAAGAGTTTTAAATTAGAAAAAAAAAGTTGCTATTATTTTTTTAGATTTATTTTTATATAATTTTATATTTAATATAGATCTTATTTATTAAATTTTGACGAACAGATTTTAAAAATATATTTTTATAAAAAAAATTAAAAGCTAAAAGTTTTTGAATTCTCAAACAAAACTTTTTAACTTTTCTAATTTTAAGTCAAAAACTACAAAGCTGAGCTTTATACTTTTGCCAAACGAAGCCTTTTTCTTGTTTGTTGCATGACTCACGAGATCACGAGATCTTTCCCCCACCCTTCTTGTTTTATAGTCACAGGAAAACAAGAAAACAAACAATAACACTTCACGCGGGATGTGCTTTTAAAGGTAAGATTTTTAGGTCTCAGTTT
Source organism: Heliamphora exappendiculata (assembly GCA_034768845.1). Lineage (NCBI taxonomy): Eukaryota > Viridiplantae > Streptophyta > Magnoliopsida > Ericales > Sarraceniaceae > Heliamphora > Heliamphora exappendiculata. Next base: position 7,014 of record JAOTRH010036897.1, read on the forward strand.
GGTAATTTAGCTTTAAATTAATTTTTTTTATTTATAATTATTTTAAATTAAATAAATAAAAAGCTCATTTGATGAACTATACAAGTAACTTTAAACCAAAACAAATAAGACAAAAAAATAAATTAAAATGACTTTTAAGTCAAAAAAAACAAAAAGTTTACTTTAAAGTTGTTATAAATTTTTTAAAATTTTTTATAGATAATTTTATATTAAATATAGAACTTGTTTGATAAATTTTGATAAGTAAATTTTATAATTTTTATAAAAAATAAATATGTATGATAAAAATTATGATATTTTTTAAAAGTATATTTAAAAAATTATGTATAAAAGCAAAAAAATTAAAAAGCTAAAAGTCTTTTGATTGTCAAACGAAATTTTTTGATTTTGGAGACTTTAACTAAAAAGACAAAAAGTTAGCTCCGACTTAAAGCCGGTTGCCAAATAAGGCCATAGATGTATTTTGTTAGCCAAAGAATTTTTTATTTTGATTTTGATAATTTTCATAATTTATTTTCTAAGAATAAATAGATTTAAATAAATAATATTTTATTTTTTAAAATAAAAGTATTAACACATTTTGATTAAATGATTTGACACTTTAACCAAAAGAAATGACTTGACTTTCAAAAGGATTAAAACACTCACATATTCTTAAATGAGAATATTTTGTGTTAAACCCAATTGAAAAATAAGTCAAGCACTTTTAAGGAAAAGTATACTTGAATCACATTAAGTGTGTCAACCTTTTTGAATAAATGGCTTGACACCCTAACAATTTCATGAAGTTATTTTTCAGGTATCAAAGTTAGTGTTGACACAAAAGTGTTTCACACTTTTGGTATTCGAAATTTTGGGTCGACACAAATAAAAATTATGTCGACACAAAACAACTAAGGCCATCTGCAGATTTTGAAATGTCGATACTAATTGAAGATGAGTCGACACAAAAGTCCCGAAGCTGCCTGAAGAATTTGTGGTGTCGACACCAGAGACCTCAAGTGTCTACACATATATACCGAGGCTTTCTACAAAATTTAGTGTCGACACCAAAAAAGACATGAGTCGACACAAAGTGCCTCCCCTGAATTTTGAAGTACATTTGAGTCGACACTAACTGAAGATGAGTCGATACAAAAGAACCGAGACTTCCTACAGAAATTAGTGTCGACACCAAAGACAAGTTGAGTCGACACAAAGTGTTTCATCCGGATGTGAAAGTTTCAAACGAGTCGATACCAGATCCAAATGTGTCGACACTATGATGTTGGTAAAGTAGAGTGTAAAATTGTGTCGACCCCTCAAATATTTGTGTCGACCCAACCACTTAAAGGATCCTGCTTTAGGCATTTTGTGTCAACACTAAAGATATTTGTGTCGACACCTACGATGAAAATTCAAACTCGCAGCAGATCTCAACAGCTAAATTTTTGAAATTTATTGCTCCCACCTACCTCCAACGGTTATGAATGCACAAGAGCTTATATAAGGAGTAACTTTCCAGCATTTACTATAACTAGAGACCTACATTTGCTATTCCAATACTTGAATCAAACTCAGAAATCTCAAGCTTTTATTTATTGCTGAATCTCCAGCTCTTATTCCTCATCTCTCTTTACTTTCTCATTTATTGTATATCATTTATGTAAAGAGAGTGAGTTTTTCATTAATATTCTTCATTTATTATATTCAAGGGTGAGTCACCCTTTATCCTTTGAGTGAGTGAGTAAATCTCATCAAAGAATAGTTCAAGAGAGATTAGAAGAAAACATGGGCTTATTTTTATAGGATCTTCTTGAAACTGTTTTAGGCTTGCGAATGTGCACGTAAACATTCAGCTTATTCAAGCAAAGTCTTGAAGATTGAAAATGCTTGGAATGCGCCCGTGAAGCATTCTGTATAGTGAAAATACTCAATGAAGAACTTGATGAGTAGATGTAGGCTTGGAAGAAGCCGAACCACTATAAAATTCTTGGTGTCGGGTCTCATCTCTCTATCCCTAATCTCTTAATTTTTGCATTGTTTCAATATTTGATTATCTTACTCTATTTGTTTGCAATATTAAAAGATTTTCGAATAAATTTTTAAATTGTAATTTACTTTTAAAGACCCAATTCACCATTCCTCTTAGGTTGGCTAGAACTAACAATTGGTATCAGAGCTTGGGCTCCTGTTTTTGACTTAATATTCTAAGAGTTTATATGGCAACTATTAGTATCAGACCTATCCAATCCGAATGTCAGTCAACCAATAGACCTCCCTTGTTCAATAGAACAAATTACAATTATTAGAAGGCTAGAATGAGAATCTACATTCAAGCCGTAAACTACGACTTTTGGCGGATTATCATAAATGGATCCAAAAGACCCACCAAAACTGTTGAAGGGGCTGCTGTCCCTAAAACAGAGACTGAATGGACTGAAACTGATATTAGGAAGATACAAAAAAATACTAAAGTTATGAATCTCCTATATTGCTCACTTGACCTAAATGAGTTCAATAGGATATCTACTTGTAACACCGTAAAAGAAATATGAGATAAACTTGAAATTATCCATAAGGGTACAAATCAAGTGAAAGAGTAAAAAATCAGTCTGTTTGTGCATAACTATGAATTATTCAAAATAAAGCGTAATGAAACAATTTCTGATATGTTTACTCGCTTCACTGATATTATTAACGGACTGAAATCTCTTTGCAAGATTTATACTAATGCAGAAATGGTAAGAAAAATTCTGAAATGTAGGCCAAAGAGTTGGAAAGCAAATGTCACAGCTATTCAAGAAGCTAAAGACCTCAACACTCTCAGTCTAGAAGAGCTCTTTGATTTTCTCATGACCCATTAGATGAACATCAAGACGGACGAAGAGGAAGACAACAAAAAGAAGAAAGTGATGGCCTTCAAGTCCTCAACTCATGAAGAAAAATTTGAGGAAGACTTCTCATGTGATAAAAATGAAGACATGACACTCATTACAAGAAAATTCAAAATGTTTCTTAGAAATAAGAAATAAGGAGGAAGGAAGTTTTTCAAGAAGAAAGGATACTGAGGCGAGCCTACCAAATTCAAAGGCGACTCAAGCAAATTCAAAAGCGACTTCAAGAAAGAAGAAATTATTTGCTATGAGTGTAAAAAGTCTGGACACGTCAAAGCTGAATGCCCTCAGCTCAAAAAGTAATTAAAAAGGGCTTCAAGAAAGCCATGATTGCTGCATGGGGTGAAAGTGATGACAGCAACTCTGATAATGAAAAGGAAGAAAATAAAATAGTAAACCTATGCCTCATGACCAGAGAAGATAATGAGGTAACTCCTAATCCTTTCTCCTTAGATAAACTGTAATATGCATTTTCAAGATTTGCATGATGAATTGAGAAAAATGGATGCAAAGAATTCTGTTTAAAAAAAATTAATTCTTTTCTCCTCAACTGAAATTGAGACTTTAAAAGGTAAAAAATCTGTTTTTATCAAAACAAGTCTCTTCTTTGAAGGAAGAAAACAAACTTTTGAGTGAAAAGGTTGAGTTTCTCACAAAAATAGTTTACAAGTTCACTCAAGGAAAGAACAATTTGGACAAACTTCTTGGCATGCAAAAATGTGTCTTTGACAAAGCTGAAATTGGATATAAACCCAAGAAGAAATAAAAATTCTTAAGCAATATTTTCGTTAAGGTATCATCAAATCATACAAATGCCATTTGCTTTTATTATTATGAGGATGAACACGTTGTCACACACTGTCTACACAGAAAATTCTCAAATATCTTTGTAAAAAAAGCTTGGGTTCCTAAAAGAACACACCCTCAAGAAACTAACATCAAAGGACCCAAAAAAATTTGAGTACCAAAAATTAAAACTTGATTCTCCTTGCATGTATGTCTCAAGTCCTCATTCAAGAAGGGAATGTGGTATCTCGATAACGCTTGCTCAAGACACATGACATGCGATCAATCGACGTTTGCATCTCTCAAACCAAAAAATGACGAATTTGTGATTTTTAGAGACAATAGCGAAGAAAAAATCATAAAAATTGGATGTATTGGTAAAATTATTTCCTCTTCTATTGAAAATATTTTGCTTGTTGATAGTTTGAAACATAACCTTCTTAGTATAAGCTAACTTTGTGACAAATGTTACAAAGTTGTGTTTGACCATGTTAAGTGTGTTATTGAAAATTCAACCAATAACAAAGTTATTCTTAAAGGTCAAAGACATGAAAATATTTATACTTTTACTCTCAATGATCTTTCTAAGAATGACACCAAGTGCTTAGCCGCCTTGAGTGATAATAGTTGGTTATGGCATAGAAGGCTTGGACATGAACACATAAACTTAATTTTCAAATTTTTAAAAAAGAAATTGGTGATTGGGTTAACTCAAATCAAATTTAAAAAAGACAAAGTGTGTGATGCATGTCAACAAGGAAAACAAATTAAAAATTTTTTTAATTCTAAAAATGAGATTTCAACTTCTAGTCCATTACAACTATTGCATATAGATTTGTTTGGTCCAATAAGGACTTTAAGCCTTAGAGGCAAGAGATATACATTTGTTATTATTGATGACTTCACTAGATACACTTGGGTACTATTCTTAGCTCATAAGGATGAAACCTTTATCTTTTTTACAAAACTGTCTGGAGAGTTCAAAGTGAAAAAGATTTTCAAATCACAAGTTTCCGAAGTGATCATGGTAGAGAATTTGAAAACAAAGATTTTAAAAAGTTTTGTGATGAAAATAGTATTAACTATAACTTTTCTGCTCCTAGAACCCCTCAACAAAATGGAGTTGTTGAAAGGAAGAATAGGACATTGAAAAAAATGTCGAGAATCATGCTCTGTGAAAATAATCTACCACGATATTTTTGGGCCAAGCCTGTCAACACTACTTGCTTTATCATAAACGGAGTTATTAAAAGAGTTTCTCTTAAGAAAACTCCATATGAGCTATGGAATGGAAGAAAATCTAATATCAGTTATTTTTGCGCTTTTGGGTGCAAATATTTTGTTTTAAACAATAACAAAAAACTTTTGGACAAGTTCGACGCAAAATTTGATGAAGGCATTTTTCTAAGATATTCTATATCTAGTAAATCGTATAAATTATTCAACAAAAGGACCGTAGTTGTTGAAAAGTCTATACATGTTATTTTCGATGAAGTTAACCTTAATTCTTTAGAGGACTTTTGTACAGATAACTTGTTAAATTTAGAAAAAGGTATTGAAGATATCTTCACCAAAGAAAAGGAAGAGCCAAATCAAGAGGAAGTTTTAAATCTTCAACAAATTGCAGTCCAACAGAATGCTAAAACTGCACATCCAAAAAACTCTGATTTACCAAAAGAATGGAGGTATACTCATGATCACCCAAATGATCTTATCATTAGTGATCAATCGCAAGGTATCAAAACTCGTTCCTCTCTACATAATGTTTGTGGTAATTTAACATTTATTTTTTAGACTGAACTAAAACATTTTGAGGAAGCCAAAAACGATGAGTTTTAGATCTTGGCTATGCAAGAAGAGTTAAATCAATTTGAATGAAACAAAGTTTGAATTTTAGTTCCAAGACCTAATGAACACTCTATTATCGGTACAAAATAGATTTTTAGAAATAAAATGGATGAAAATAGAGTAGTTTTTAAGAATAAAACTCGATTGGTAGCCCAAGGTTACAATCAGAAAGAAAGCATCGATTTTGATAGACTTTTGCTCATGTGATTAGGCTTGTAGCTATTATGATGTTACTTGCTTTTTTATACTTTAAAAACTTTAAACTCTATCAAATGGATGTCAAAAGTGCATTTTTAAATGGTTTTATCTCAGAGAAAGTTTTTGTGAAACAATCTCATGACTTTGAAAATTTAGATTTTTTAAATCATGTTTGTAAACTTACCAAAACTCTCTATAGTTTAAAGTAAGCACCTAGAACTTGGTATGAAAGGCTAAATAAATTTTTGATTGAAAATGAGTTTCCTAGAAAAAAAATAGATACAACTCTTTACATCAAGTCTCAAGAAAATGACATGCTAGTTGTACAAATTTATGTAAATGATATAATTTTTGGTGCAACTAACGAATTTCAAGAAAAGAATTCAAAATGGGCATAATGGATGAGCTCAACTATTTTTTCGGACTTCAAATTAAACAAACTCAAGAAGAAATTTACATCAATTAAGCTAAATACACGAGGGACATATTGAAGAAGTTCGATATGCTTAAAACAAAATCTATGAGAACTCCAATGTGTCTTACAACGAAACTTGACAAAGATGAAGATGACATAGCTGTGGATAAAAAGAGTTATAGAGGTATAGTTAGATTTCTCTTATATTTAACTGCTAATTGTCTAGACATTATGTTTAGTGTTTGCATGTGAGCTAGATTTCAATCTAATGCTAAAGAATCACATGTAATCACAGTTAAGCGCATCTTTAGATACTTTTTAGGTACACAAAACTTATGATTATTTTATCATAGAGGAATAGCCTTTGAGGTATTTGGCTATTCAGATGCTGATTTTTCCAGATGCAAAGTAGATAAAAAAAAAAACACAAGTGGTACTTGTCATTTCTTAAGACACTCACTAATCTCTTGGTTTAGCAAGAAGCAAAACTCAGTGGCCTTGTCTACAGCCAATGCTGAGTATATTGCAGCTGGAAACTGTTGTGCACAAGTTCTTTGGATGGAACAACAATTAGAATACTATAGTTTTCACTTAGATCATATTCCCATAAAATGTGATAACGCTAGTACAATTAATATATCCAAAAATCTCATACAACACTCAAAACCAAGACATAGAGATTAGACATCATTTCATAAAAGATCATGTGCAAAAAGAAAACATCGAACTTGAATTTATAGGCATAGATTACCAATTGCCAGACATTTTCACAAAATCCTTAAATGATAAAAGAATATGCTATATAAGAATAGAACTTGGTATGTTATAAGCTCCCAATTCATGATTTATATGCCATACTAACCATGTCTTTTAATTGTATTTCAAAGCATTTGATGTTCTTTCTTGAATGTGAAAATGTGTCGACGCCACTTGAAAAAGTGTTGACACAAATGTGTGTAGTGTTGACTCAAAACTGTTTAGAAGAGGCACTGTGAGAAAAGTGTCGATCCCTTTTTATTCAGTGTCAACACCCTTTGGTTTCCTGACTCTCGAGAAATTTGTGTCGACATCAAACTTAATCGTGTCGACCCAAATAACCGAATGTGTCAACACCATCTGAAAATGTATCGACACCAATTCTCTGTTTCGATGCTCGCTCTCGATACAAATCGTGTCGACACTAAAAATAATGTGTCGACATAAATCGTTAAGTCTATATATAGACACGTCTGACCCGAACTGTCACAATTATTCCCCCTCTCTCTATAAAAATTGTTTGTCTCTCGCGCAGTTTTTCTTTCAAAACTGTGTCGACCCCTTATCTTCTCACTCCTTTGATCCTCAATCTCAACCCAATCAATATGCCACCGAAAGTAATGGGAAAAGGACCCAAACGATCCAGTGGCGAGTGTTCTTCAAAGCCTATATCTCCAAAGAAGAAGAAGACGACTACGGCGACGGCAACAACGGCGGCAACTGTACCAGAAAATATAGCAACTTCGGAGGTAATCTCCTTCAAATCTTCAAAAATTCGACAACTTTATTTTTCTTCATTCGCAAATCATAAAGTTGTTCTCGGTTGATCCATAGACTTCTCATTTTTTGATGTCCATATAAATGAGATTTAGAAATCTCTTTTCTAGCTTTGTGTGGGAAAGGCTACTTCAGATCAAAGAACCTCACTATCTCACATTGATCAAATCATTCTATGCGCACTTTCACATTTCACTTATTCCGACCACCACCATCACCACATGGGTAAATGGTAAAAATATTATTTTGACCCTTTCCTCCTTAAATGAAATTCTTGAGATTTTCGAATAGGATATTTGTGTTTATCACAACCAGAAGTCAATTGAGGTTGAAGGTTTTTCATTTTCTGAATATTTGAAAAACATCTTTAAAGATGACAACATCGACCCTACCAACCCTTTAGAGGCTAACTCTTTAAAATCGAAAATGCGCATTTTACATCACATGGTCAACCACATTTTCCTACCTAGATAGAAAAATTTGGTGATGTTACTTATATGTACATTTTCATCATGTGGTGTATCATTGAGTAGAAAAACCTAGATTTAAAATTCTTGTTCATCTTTCACATGCTCCACTCACACAGCTTGTCAAACTCCCCACTCCCACATGAGATCTATCTCACACGTATTTTTTGCCATTTTGGTATTAATCTTTCTGAGAAAAAGGCTGTTATCTTTTCAAAACATGACTTGTATGGTAGCTCCTCCCTCAAATATATACAAATTGCTAATTTTGATTGTATTTGGACTACTACTAGTCGTGGTACTCCTGCATCTGCAAGAACTCCCCCTCTTGCTCTTCGAGACATTCCTTCGATCCCCATTGAACTTGATTCTCCTTCCACTCAACCTTTTGACACTCTTGGTCCATCAGCTGCTCCTCATCCTTCCTCTGTTGCATCTGTTCCACCTGTTTCATCTTCTGCCCCTATTCATGTTGACATGTCTGAGGTTGTTTCCCTGATCAACTCTTTATCCTCTAAAGTAACTCTATTCCAAGAAAAAGTTGATCAAGACTTTTTCGATTTAAATCAAACGGTCTCTTCTCAATCTGATAAAGTCAAACACCTTGATAAAACCAACCAAAGCCTCCGACGAGACGTGGAGAGCGCCACAGATGCCGGGAGAGATGCAAGACCATGGATGACAATATTGTCTCCATTGTCAATTGCAATAAGGTAATCCTACATCAAGTCCGGAAGGAATATGACCAAAGTATTGTGACTGCCGTTATGCCAACTCCCGAAAAGTGGAAGAGCACCTTCAGTGGATCAAAGAAGCCTGGGCCAAACAATTTAAGCCCAAGAAAATTAAAAAAAAAAGGCCGCGTGACTCAAATGTGAAGCAGACCTAGCATTGGCATCTCGCTATAAAGCCATGGCCGCAGCCGAAGCTAAGGACGAACGAGCGCGAGCATTAAAAGAACGAGCCTCTGTTAATAAGGAAAAAGCCAAAGCAAAGAAGGAATTCAAGCGACTCATGGACGATCAATAGCCTCATTTTTTTTTTGAAAATTACAAAAGGGGAGAAAGAAAGAGGAGAAAAAAGAAAAGGTAAGTAAGTGAATGGGAGAGTCAAAGAGAAGAAGAAGAGGTTCAAAACATTATCTTTTTAAGTTTTTTATGAAGGTGAAGATGTAATACATACAATTTTCTTTTTCTTTGGTTGCATGGGTTAATTGTTTGGATGAATGTTTTGAATTGTTTGGATGTTTAATTTTTGGTTGGATGGTTGAACATATTAAGTTTATACTTGAATGAATGCTTACGTCTCTTGTTCATATACCTATGAATGTTGTTGAATGATTTGGCAATAAATACTTATATATGTCATTGCATATATGTTAACAAATTCAGAATGTTTCTTGACCATTTGATTGTAAAAATATATGCTATTACTCTGTTGTATGCCTAACTTTTATAAGTGCATATGTTGTTTAAGGTATATTGATAAGGAAAGAACCCTTGTTAAAAATTATTTTTAAATATTTTCTAAAAAATGTTAATATGGTTGTAATCATCAAAAAATGAGAGATTGTTAGCCCAAGGGTTTTTTATTTTGATTTTGATTATTTTTATAATTCATTTTCTAAGAATAAATAGATTTAAATGGATAATATTTTATTTTTTAAAATTAAATTGTTAACACATTTTGATAAAATGATTTGACACCTTAGCAAAAAAAATGATTTAACTCTCAAAAAGATTAAAGCACTCACATATTCTCAAAAGTGAATATTTTGTGTTAAACCCAATTGAAAAATAAATCAAACACTTTTAAGAAAAAGTATAGTTGAATTATATTAAGTGTGCCAACCCCTTTGAACAAATGGTTTGGCACCATAACAGTTTCATGAAATTATTTTTCAGGTATCAAAATTAGTATCGACACAAACAAGTTTTGTGTCAACACAAAAGAGCTGTTGCTCTCAGGACTCAAAATGAGTCGACACAAATTATATTTGTGTCGACACAAAAGTGTCTCACACTTTTGGTATTCGGAATTTTGGGTTGACACAAAATAACCGAGACCATCTGCAGATTTTGAGGTGTCGACACCAATTAAAGATGAGCCGACACAAAAGTCCCGAGACTGCCTGAAAAATTTGTAGTGTCGACACCAGAGACCTCAAGTGTCGACACATATACACCGAGGCTTTCTAAAAAATTTAGTGTCGACACCAAAGAAGACATGAGTCGACACAAAGTGCCTCTCCCGAATTCTAAAGTACATTTGAGTCGACACCAACTGAAGATGAGTCGACACAAAAGAACTAAGGCTTTCTGCAGAAATTAGTGTCGACACCAAAGACAAGTTGAGTCGATACAAAGTGCCTCCTCTGAATGCTGAAGCTCCAAACGAGTCGACACCAAATCTAAATATGTCGACACCATGATGTTGGTAAGGTGGAGTGTAAAATTGTGTCGACCCCTCAGAATATTTGTGTCGACCCAACCATTTAAAGGATCCTGCTCTAGACATTTTGTGTCGACACATGCGACGAAAATTCAAACTCGTGGCGGATCTCAACGGCTGAATTTTTGGCATTTATTGCTTCAACCTACCTCCAACGGTCATAAATGTACAAGAATTTATATAAGGAGTAACTTCTCAGCATTTATTACAATTGGAGACCTACATTTACTGCTCCATTGCTTGAATCAAACTCAGAAATCTCAAGCTCTCATTTATTGCTGAATCTCCGGCTCTTGTTCCTCATCTCTCTTTATTTTCTCATTTATTGTATATCATTTCTGTAAAGAGAGTGAATGCTTCTCATTAATACTCTTCATTTATTGTATTCAAGGGTGAGTCACCCTTTATTTTTGAGTGAGTGAGTAAATCTCATCAAAGAAAAGTTCAATAGAGATTAGAAGAAAACAGGGGCTTATTTTCATAGGTTCTTTTTGAAATTATTTTAGGTTTGTGAATGTACACGTAAACATTCAGCTTATTCGATCGAAGTCTTAAAAATTGTAAAGGCTTGGAATGCACCCGTGAATCATTTTGTATAGTAAAAATACTTAAAGGAGAACTTGAAGAGTGAACGAAGGTTTGGAAGAAGCCGAACCACTATAAAATTCTTAGTGTCCGATTTTATCTCTTTATCCCTAATCTTTTAATTTTTGCATTGCTTCAATATTTGATTATCTTGCTTTATTTATTTGTAATATTAAAAGATTTTTAAATTTTTTTTTAAATTATAATTACTTTTAAAGACCCAATTCACCTCCCTCTTGGATTGCTTACAACTAATATATTTTAATTATTGAATTTGTTCATTATATAAATCTCATTGGCAAGTCCTAATTGGCACTTGATTTTTTACCTAAAACTGTTAAAAAGTCAAAATTATTCGTTTGGCAAAAAATAATTACTACTTCCTTTATTAATTTAATAAAAAATAATTCAACTGTTACTTTTATTATTTTTTATATTTTTTAAATTTATAAATTAATAAACTAACAAAATTATATTTTTAATTGAATGCCTTAAGATTAGCTAATTTAATAATTATTGAATTATTAATAATACTTTATATTTTACTCTTAAATTATTAAAATTTAAAATTTTTAGTGACTTTAGGAACTGGTCATAGCTAGTCGATGAAAATAGAACTTGAGAAATGGAATTCGACGCCAGTTTTAAATTCTTAATGGTGATTTTGGCAAGACTTTTCTTGTTATCTTTTTTTTTTTATAATTGTTTTTCAATTTTTTTTATTTTTTCAATTCCTCTTATTACAATAATTTCTATAAAAAAAAAATTGTTCACTTTTAAAAAAATGTACTAAAAATAAAAATATGATATATTTTAGTTATTTTTAAAAATATTTTATTATTTAATCTAAAATGTCTACTTTTTAATTTTTCATGATGGAAAGAATTAAAAAATAAATAAAAATTTACACTAAAATTAAAAAAAAATTACTAAAAATAAAATAAAAGCCGTTCAAAAAAAAGTTTAGACGTACGCTACCAAAGTTTTTATATCTAAATTTATACTATGATTCTGTTTGTTTTAACATAAAATATTTTAATAATATCTATATAAAATATTTTTTTAATAAAATATTTTACCTAATTGGACTAAGTTTTACTTATAAAAAGTTAACTCATAAGTTAATTTTAGAATTATATCTTCCAAACCTTCACCCGATTCTTTCATTTATTTTTTTTGATATTTTGTTATTCTTATAGCAGATGAGAATATGTGAGAGAGAGATGATATGAGAATGAGAAAGTGAAAAAGAAAGAGAGAGAGATATATATAGAGGTAGAGACCATACATAGTAACGATTTTTTTAATTTTTTTTATTAAAAATATTTTTTAAATGTTAATTAAATACCAAAAAATATAAGTAAAAAAATTTATTTTTATAAAATCATCTTACATGCAAAATATTTTCAACGATTTACGCCGAAACAAACGAAATATAAATATTAAACAATTTCCTTTTAATATTCAAGAGAAAATTGTTTTTTTTAACAAAAACAAGGGGCTATGGGGCCATAATCCTTACACAGTCCGGCCCTGCTGGCACGTGAGTCCGGGGTTTGTTTTTAGCACGTGGAGGTGAATTTGCTTGTTGGTTGGCGCACGTGTTGGATAGTTTTTTATATAAATTTTTTTTTTGAAAATTTTAAGCTAGTTTAAATAATAATACTTTTAGATTTATTCCATTATAAGAAATAAAAAAACTAAAACTAAAAAAAGTTAATATAAGAGAAAAAGGCCGCTTTATGATTTTTACAAGATTTTTTCTTTAATTATCTTTAATGAACTTTCTTCAACTTTAACCAAAATAGTTATAGTTTTATATTTATTTTATTATAATGAATAAAAAAAGTAAAAAATTTAAAAGAAAAACTTCAAAAAGATGAAAAAAAAAAACTATGATAACCCCCCCTCCCAAAAAAAATATAATTATCCCAAACAATGCCTGATTTTTACGAAAAAATGATAGATTCTCATATCTCTTGAGATCCAAACGATGACCTTAACATGATTAGGAGCGTATAGTGATCAGACTAGTCCGATTCTTAATAAATTCAAGAATCAAATCGTAATTAATGGTTTCATAAATTTGAAACCAATCCGTTAAAATGGATCGGCTCCAATTCCCCATTTGAAAACACTAAAAATAGCAATGTGATATTCTAATCAATAATGTAATATAAATAGATTCCATGACCATCTAGATATATAATACAAATCTTTAGAGATAAATGGCATAAAATGTTGGAATCTGTGAATTTCATTGGCCATTGAAATTCAGATTTCACTAGCTGGATCAATTACAATTGGATTGGCCATTCAATTGCAATTGAAGCCTGGAAACCAACAGCTTGAGTG
>JAOTRH010036918.1:0-53967 GCA_034768845.1 Heliamphora exappendiculata
ATTTAGTTTTTGCCTTCAATGATTAGTTTAGTTTATTTTTGACTATGCATGTTTTGGTTATTTTCTTTAGAATGCATATTTAGAATAGTTTAGTTTGTTTTAATAACAATTCAGTTTAGGTAATTTTTGTATTTTCGATCATATTTTTATTCTTCTATACAAACCATACTAGTTTAGTTTATTTTTGTGAGTATCGGATGCAGGTGTACTCTATGTATCCTTTCGGTAGATATTGCATGTTGTAGGACTTAGAATTTTATCCATTTGTTTGCTCTAATTTTGAGTGTTATGTATATATTTTTTATATTTTTTATACTTGATTTTGAATGTTCTCTCTTTACCTCTATTTTTTTTATTTGCATGCATTTGAAAAATTTTATTAAAGAACCAATAATGATTAGTAGAGACCAACCTTACGGTTAGGCAAACGGAGTGCCTAACACCTTCCCCGATTTGTACCTTAGCTCCCGAACTCTCTTTTCTCTGGTTAACGTTTTCAAAAATTAGTAGTCATTTTTTTTAGTTTTTCTCAAAAATTAAGTGGCGACTCTATTTTTAATAAAAAAGATTTTCAAAATTTGATTTTCAAGGTGTTTAAAGTATTTTTCCAAAATATCTTTGACTTACCTTATTTTAACCCCTAAATTCCAAAGCCACAGTATTTTCTGGCGACTCCATTGCGGACTAATTTTCAAAATCAAATTAGATGGCTAGATTTGAAAACATCATTGATTCTTAATCAGAATTTCTCATTTGCATTTTGCATGCATATGCATTGTTCTTCAAATCCCATGCCTGGTCAACCTGATGCCCTGAACGTTAATCCGTTTCGGGAATTATTGGGAAGACGGGCAACCCTTGCTGACTGTACGCTATCATAGGTACAGTAAAAGAGTTCGGGCGTACTGTTTAACCATGTCCTTCACCACTCCAAGCATTGGAGGTATATACCTGGCTCTATTCAGAAGGTACCATGTTCAAATTAATCAAACCCGGCCTTTTGCATATAGTGAACTTAGACCCCCTAGTTAGGTGCTGCTAACCCTAGTAGGACTATGTGTTTTCTTTACCGTATGTTTTATTTGTATATTGTTAGAATTGTTTTGTTCGGATTAGGTTAGTCCTTTTTTCGGGATCGACCCGGGATTTCTGTTAACCTTCGTAAAAGTTAGTTTCTCCTTCGGGTTCTTACTCGAATCTTTGCTTTTCACCATATGTGACCTTCACATAAGTAGTTTTCTTCTCGGGGATGTGCCCATGTTTTGTTTGGACACCTTTAGAGTAGTTTCTCTCTCCATTGAGTTCTTCTTGGATTATTAGTTTCTCTCGGTTATTGTATTAGGTTTGCTTCCTTTGTTATACTCATGAGAGCTGGTCGTGTGATCATGCCGTTATGCTACCCGATTTTCATCAAAATCCTAGAGAGTTAGATCTGTTTCCCTATCAGAGCGCTGTCTGTTTTCCTTTAGAATCATAGGTCAAATCAGTCTTTGAAGGGTTAGAACTTTTGTCTTATCGGAACGCCGTCCGTTTATATAAAACCTTTCTTCTAGAATTTGGTCGATCTACCCCCTTTGCTTCTCGTCCCAAGTTTTCAGATGTTCAGTTGTTATACTGGTGGTGTGAGCTCGATAGGGGTATTATTTCAGTTTTAGCTATTCTGCGGTATCTGGGGTATTTGCTATCAATTGTCTGAAACTAGCATTTCTACTTGTGAAATCAAGGTTTTTCTGTGGGATAGCATTGATCTGAAAAGAATACAGTTGACACGAGTTTGGGTAAGATTAGAATCGGGAAAACTTCGTATAATATCTGAATCGACTAACATGACAGAGAATGAAGTTAATTTAGCAGCCCTGATGAGGGTTATTACCGAGATACAGTGAGCTATGGTGCAGTAGACCCAAGCTCAAACTCAATGTCAGGCACAGATACAAGCAATTCAAGCCCGTATGCTAGGCGTAAATGGGCAGCCAGATAACACGAATGAGAATGCCAAAGAGTTTTAGGATGACAACTAGGGACCAGAAATGCCATAAGTCGTGGTACCACCACGGGTTCCCCGCCGAATTATAGTAGAAGAAGAGAACACTGCCCAGTCTAGGGAATTTGCGCTTGCAGAAAAGATCGATCAGATGGAAAAGGTGTTGAGGAAAGCCAAAGGAGTTGAGGAATATATGCTCGACGTAGGGGGCCTCTGCCTGTTCCTAGATGCCAAGTTGCCAGAAAAATTCAAGATGCCAAACATGGAAAATTTTGATGGAACTCGAGATTCCAGAATTCATCTCCGAATGTATGTTGGTACCCTGTTGCCAATGGGGATTGATAACCAATTGAAGGCTTAGCTCTTTCATCGATCTCTATCTGGGGCAGCCCTGAAATGGTTCCTCTCCCTTGATGTGGCTAAAACCAGAATGGGGGAAGACATTGCAACAGTTTTCATCAACCAGTATAGTTACAATGTCCAACTAGACATTACTACTCGAGAGCTTGAGACAACTCGACAAGAGAATCGGGAATCTTTCATCGAATTTTTGATCCATTGGAGGGGAAAAGCTGCAAAGATGACAAGCAGGCCCTCTGAAAAGGAGCAAGTCCGGATCGTGGTAAAGAATCTGTAACCCCCCTGAAACACTATCTGATTACACAGCCGCTCTCCACATTCGAGCAGTTATTTGATGCCGAAATTTAGATAAAAGACGCAATCCAATCCGGTGACATTGAGAAAATAGAACCCAGTCAGAAACCACCACGAAGGACTTTCCCTGCAACCAACCAAAATCCATCTGCTGCTCGCTCGGGCAAGGTGAACCTTTTAAATCCTTCTTCTTCCACCCATCCAGCAAACAACCTTCAACAGTTAGACAATGGCCAACAGCAACAAAAGCCGAGGAGGATCTTCACTCCTCGCAATATTTCTTTATCCATCGCCCTAAATTGACTCGTCGAGAAGGGGCTCATCAAGCCATTGGACCCCATGCCTGTTCCTGACCCACTCCCTTCGAGGTACAATACCTCCCAATGTTGTGCCTTCCACCAAAGCCACATGCACTTAACTGACAAGTGTATGAGGCTCCGCCATGAGATCCAGAATCTCATTGACAACAAAGTGATTCCTCCTCCATCAACAACCCCAAAGCCAAACGTTACTACTAACCCATTGCCAAATCATGCTAGGCGGGCTGGGTCAATTGTGTGACTTTGGGACAGTCTGAAGACCCGAGTCAGTTTATTTGTCCAGCACACCTGCCACGCCCGTCTGTTCCACCTATCAAGGATTCAATAAGTTGTTCATTTGTGATGATTAGAGGTAGCTGAGACAGAATGAAAGAATGAAACGATAATGCTTGGGAATGGTATCGACCCATGATCCAAGTTTACCAACATGAGGAAGAGGAGCACAACTAGGTGGATGATTGGCCGTTGGATTAGCCAACTAGGCCTTATGGGTTTGGTCATGTACTTGATGGAATCACACTTCCCTAACTTTTTGAGGAATACATATTGACGACATGCAATCCTATTGGCTAGTCAAGGTTGCGTTGAAATCTGATGGGACCGAATGAACTAATTTTTGGGCAACTCGTGAACAGCAAATAAATTTTATTGAAGAGGACATCTGGGAAGAAATCAATAACACGTGGGCTATCGAAGATGATCAGGAAAGAAAAAAAAGGGCAGCCATTAGTGACTTAAATGACTTGTGGGCATCTAAAAATCCTCTGCATGAGGTAAGACAGGCTGATAATGTCATGCCCGGCTTTTGGGACCCTGAAGATGGCATGGAGCACCTTACCCGAAGTGGAAGACATTTTAAGCCAACTCGGCTAGAGAAATGACAGCCAAGTGGAAAAGGGAAGGAGATAGAGCAAGTAGAGGAAGATGATGCCGTATTGAGACAGTTGAAAAAAATATAAGCCAACATCAGCATTTGGGGGCTACTGATGGCCTCGCACAAGCACAGGCAAGCTGTGTTGAAAGTTTTGAGCAAAGCAAGCGTGCCGATAGAAGCCACCCTGGAGCAATTGATCGAATTGATTCTACCGACGGTTGAACCAAAAGTCATTTCCTTTTCTGAAAAGGATTTACCCGCTGAAGAAAAAAGTCACAACAAGGCGCTCCACATCACTGTCAAGTGCCTGGAAAAATGGGTCCCAGTAACCCTCATCGATAATTAGTCAGCCTTGAATGTTTGCCCAATAAGAACAGCCATCTGCTTGGGGATGAGGCCCGATCAATTTACTCCTTGCAATCAAAGGGTGCGGGCCTATGACAACACTATAAGGGATGTATTGGGATTAATGTCATTCGCCGTTTTAGTGGGACCTTTGGAAATGTCAGTAGAGTTTCACGTATTAGACGTCCCGGCTTTCTTCAATCTGCTGCTGGGTAGGCCATGGCTACATGACCCAAATGTTCAAGAAGTGCCGTCTATCCTTCCCCAGAAACTGATATTGATAAAAGATGGGGCAGTTTTGACCATTCATGGAGAGAAAAACATCCATCCCCCGAAGGGAGGAGAAGGTACAACTTTTCTAGAAGTTCAGAATGGTGAAGATGATGTGTTGCTCAGTTGTTTTTGGTTTAATGAAGTACAGGCTGTTCAGACGCTGATGCATGAGGAAGAAAGATATGTCAACCCGAGGGCCATTACCATGATGAGAAAAATGTCCTTCCCTGGTATGGGATTGAGACGTAAACTGCAGGGAATCCCAGAACCCATTCAGGTATTGCCAGCTTCGCACTATTTTGGTCTTGGGTATGAACCAACAGAAGAAGATTTAGAAAGGCCTAGAAAGAAACGAAAGGCCAATTATTATGGAACACTCAATGGATACTTCATCAAGGAAGGGAAAGACTTCCCGTATTGTGGCTTTCCAGAACCGTGGATTGATGAAAAAACCAATGAAAAGCTGCCTGGGTTGGAGATCTTTTTCAGCCACCAGTTTTCCGACATAGAGAAGGAAGAAACAATGGAAGGAGAGAAGAAAGAAAAGAAGGTTCAAAAAGAGGATTGGGCTGACAAACTCGACGGTACAGACCTCGGAATGCTGTTCCACGAGAAGATGACTCTGCTGCACATAACTGAATCGGACTGTTACATGATGGGTTTCAGCGCATCGGCTGACTGTACCTGGCTCATCGTTGGCGCCGCCACAAAGGAAGTAAAGAACTGGACCGTCGAGTCTGATGATGTGCACTTTGTCTGTCCCGAGTCTGGGATCGGGTCTGAGTCTGTAATCGATGGAACATCTGTTGGTGCTCCCCTTTCTTCTTTTGCTATCGAGTTTGTAATCCCCATTGTTTTTAATGACATAAACGAAATTTTTGGTTACTCTGCTTTATTTGATTTATTTCATACACTTTCTGACGATTTTGAATTCGACGGGGATGTCCCTGAAGAAATAAAACTTTTAATAAAAAAAGAATAAGAAATGCGTGCCCAACCAATAATTGAAAAAACTTTGTTAATAAATCTGGGTAATGAAAATAATCTGCAAAATGTCCAAATTGGTTCTTATTTATCCTTAACTGAACAAGAACAATTAATAACTTTATTAAAAGAATTCAAAGATATGTTTGCATGGTCTTATGAGGATATGTCCGAAATTGATCCCGATATCGTCCAGCACCATATCCCTCTATTCCCCGATGCTAAACTAGTCAAACAAAAATTAAGAAGAATTCGACCAGAGTGGGCTCTGAAAATCAAAGAAGAAGTTACCAAAAAGATCAATGCTGGATTCCTAATGGCAACTGAGTATCCAAAACGGGTAGCCAATATAGTGCCAGTTTTAAAGAAGGACGGCCGCATCTGAGTCTACGTAGATTTCTGGGATCTCAACAAGGCTAGCCCAAAAGATGATTTTCTGTTGCCACATATCAACGTCTTGGTAGACAGTACAGCGGGGCATGCCTTGCTATCATTCATGGACGATTTTTTTGGGTACAACCAGATTTTGATGGATCCCGAAGACAGAGTGGAGATGACATTTACCACGCCTTTGGGCGCTTATTGTTATCGTGTGATGCCGTTTGGTTTAAAGAATACAGGGGCAACCTATCAAAGGGCTGCCACTAACTTATTGCATGACATGATACACAAGGAGGTCGAAGTGTACGTGGATGATACGATAGTCAAATCCAAGGATCGGGAAAGCCACATCAAAGCTCTGTAAAAATTCTTTGAAAGGATCCGAAAGTACAAGATGCGGCTCAACCCGCAAAAGTGTGCATTTGGAGTCACTACCGGAAAAATGCTCGAATTCATGATCACTCAACGAGGCATTGAAGTCGACCCTTCGAAAATCAAAGCAATTTTGGAAATGCCTCATCCGAGGACCGAGCGAGAAGTTAGGGGTTTTCTGGAGAAGATCCAATTTATCAGCCGCTTCATCGCTAAATTGACAACTACTTGTGAGCCGCTCTTCCGTCTATTGAAAAAAGGAGTTGAACTTGAATGGGATCAGAAATGCCAAGACGCCTTTGATGTCGTACGATAATACTTACAAAATTCTCCTGTTCTAGCTCCTCCCGAACCTGACAGGCCACTGATCCTCTATTTATCAGTGATTGATTCAGCTATGGGATGCATGCTTGCACAAGAAGGTGAAACTGGAGTCGAAAAAGCCGTCTACTACTTAAGCAAGAAGATGACCGGGTCAAAAATACGGTACACGCTGCTGGAGAAGACATGTTGGGCCTTGGTTTGGGCTTCCCAAATACTTAGGCATTACATGCTGTCTTTCACAGTGAACATCATCTCTCGGATGGACCCACTGAAGTATCTGTTCGAAAAATCGGCACTAACAGGAAGGTTGGCCTGATGGTTGCTGCTATTATCCGAGTTTGATCTCGAATATGTCACCCAGAAGTCAGTCAAAGGCAGAGCAGTGGCAGAATTTCTAGCCGACCAACCAGTTGGAGGAGATGAAGACACAGAATTCAAGTTTCCCGACGAACTGCTAATGAAAGTTGGGGATGATAGATGGACTCTATATTTTGATGGCGCATCCAATCAATATGGCTATGGTATAGGAGTCCTTCTTGTCACCCCCGATGATTCACATGTTCCGTTGTTCCTGAAACTCAATTTGGAAGTCACCAACAATCAGGCTGAGTATGAAGCATGTTTAGCGGGATTGGAGGCAACCTTAGAACTAGGGGCAAGGAAATTGGAAGTTATTGGAGACTCAACATTGGTAGTTTCGCAAGCAAAAGGAGAATGGAAGGTCAGGGATGTAACCTTAATTCTCTACCATCAAGAACTGGAGAGGCTGATACCATGCTTTGAATCAGTAATCTTCACTCATGTGCCGAGACTGCAGAACAAGTTTGCCGATGCACTGGCCACCCTAGCATCCATGATTGACATACCACTCGAAATTCGGATGAGACCTTTGATAATTAAGCAGAAAAGGAAGCTGGCATATGAAATGGCAGCCGCTATCAAAGAAAGCACGGACGAACTTCTATAGTATTTTGACATTCAGAACTTCATTGAAAAAGGAGAATATCCCAAGTTTGCCAGTAAAAAGGACAAACGGGCGATGCGACGACTGTCTGCGCAATTTGTCATTTGTGGTGGTAGACTGTACAACCGAGGACATTCTGGGGTTAACAAGCTATGTGCAAACACTAAAGAGGGTCAAGAACCGATGAAGGAAATCCACGCAGGAATTTGTGGACCACACATGAGCGAAAATATGTTAACCAAAAAGATCCTACGACAACGGTACTTTTGGATGACTATGGAAACAGATTGTATTCAGTTTGTGCGGAGGTGTCATAAGTGCCAGATTCACGCAAACCTCATACACGTTCCCTCGTCTCAACTGTATAATCTGACGTCACCATGGTTGTTTTTAGTATAGGGCATCGACGTAATTGGCAGAATAACACCGAAGGCATCTAATGGGCACGAGTTTATCTTTGTGGCCATTGATTATTTTACCAAGTTGGTGGAAGCAGCTTTCTACTCAGTATTGAAGGCCTCCCACGTCGCTAAGTTTATCAAGAAAAATATCATTTGTCGGTATGGAGTCCCCCATGAGGTCATTTCGAATAATGGCTCACATTTCCAAGGGAAAGTCTTGGACCTTTTCAAGGAATATCGGATAGTGGCTCATAAGTCCTTTCCATATCGGCCGCAAACCAACAGAGCAGTCAAGGCAGCAAATAAGAATATCAAGAAAATTCTGCAAAAGACAATCAACTCACACAAAGATTGGCCAGAGCATCTACCATTTGCACTCTGGGGATACCGAACGTCGATCAGAACCTCAACCGAAACTATGCCATACTCTTTAGTATATGGGATGGAAGTTGTTCTTCCCATTGAGGTGAAAATCCCCTCGCTAAGGGCTGTAGCCGAGGTCAGTATTTTAGAAGCAGAATGGCAGAGGAACCGGATGGAGGAGTTGCTCCTGTTTGATGAAAGAAGGCTGTAAGGTCTATTTCATGTACAAGGTTACCGAAGGAGGATAACCCGAGCGTTCAACAAAAAGGTCAAGACTCGAGATCTCAGAGAGGGAGATCTGGTTCTTAAGGAAATCAGAGCTCCTATCTTCGATCCAAGGGGCAAGTTCAAGTCAAACTGGTCCGGACCGTTTCTCATTAAAACCATCATGACCAGTGGTGCAGTCATTATTATGGATCTGGATGGCAATATATTCTCCACTCCAGTAAACCTTGATCAACTCAAGAAGTACTATCCCTAAGGTAAAAATAAAGATAAAAGAAAAGCTCGTTGAGTTGAAAACCAAAAAAGTGACTCAAGAAAAAATTAGAACAGCCCGCAAGGCCGAAAACCCGAAAGGGCGACCTTGGAAAAAGTTAGGGCATTACAAAAGGAGAATGCCAATACCCGAGTAAAAATCGAGCCCGAACTATGTTAAGGCTTGATTCCATCTTTTGGGATACGTAGGCATCTTCTTTAAGAAGTCCGTCCACTTTCTTTGTTTTAACCATCCTTGAATCTGAGTAAGACCAATGCAAATCAATTCTTGAATTTTGATAATAAAGTCATTAAAACTTTCGATAAATTTAAACTATCTTAAACATAAAGTGAGAAGTTTTTCATTACTATAGACAAGATTACAAAGTTCTTAAATAAAGGGAGGGCACATAAGTCCCAAACTCTACAAACAAGATAAAGAAAATTTGTGAAATTTTCAAAACAAAGTTGAGGCCCTCAAATTCTCCTCCTTTCGCCACTTATTTCCCCTCCTTTCTGTCTTTCTTCTCCCTATCTTGTGTCAACCATGTCTTGTATTCAGCAGAATGATTAGGACACTGCAACTTGTGCATCTCTATCAATGAGCGAGATAGCCAGGCATCCCGATACTGTGCTAGAAAAGGAGCTTGCAGGGCAGAAGAAACAGATGATCTCGAATGTTGGGAAAATTTGTTTGACTCTGCCCGAACTGCCGCATGATCTGACATGGGTAGTAGAAAGAAGTCTAAGACAAACCAACAAGCAGCACACCAGGATAATCCATAGTGGTAAGAGTCATAGCAGGAATCTGCCACCAAGGGAACTGCCAGGTAATGTCTGAACCAGTCAGAGAGGAAAGATATTGTCGCTAAGATGCCTCAGTGTCACATATCTGATAACGCAGGCAAAAAAGGAAAGCAACGGCATTGTGCCTATCAGTGGGAGATTTTTGTACAAGGTTCACCTTCTCCATCAGCCAGATCTACAGTAAAAGTTAGAACTGTAAGAGAAAGACCTTTGCAGTATAACAGGGAACTTAATACAAAAGAAGATGTTAAGATCACCTGGAGAAGTAAGGGGCTGCCAGCAAAGGTGGTGGTTTCGCCACGACGAACAGCATCCAAGCTCAACAGTGTCTCAGCCAAAACCAGGGGTACAAAGTTTTTTCCCATCCACATTTGGCCAGCAATGTCAACCAGAACATAACTAACCCGCCCATCAAAAAGGACAAGGAGATACTGGGCAAGGAGGCAGAAGCAAAGTGCATAACGGCCCTGTAGCTGAAAGTCTAGATCCCTGAGGTCACCAGTAGGATGAAATCTCTCAATAAGCCATGAGATGTCAAGACAGTCACCCGAGGTCAGAAGGGAAGCCTCAATCTGGGATAGACCACAAAAATGCATCACCTGCTGCCGAACTGAGAGAAAGAGAGTAAGAACGACAACAGAACGTCGCGGAACCAAGTCCAAAATAGCAGCAAACTCCTTCACAGTGGGACAGAGTTCTTCGAGGCCAAACCGAAAGACATGGGACTGCGAATCCCACAGTTGTGCTACAGCTATCAGTAAAGGTTTATTAATCTTCACGATCCTCAGTGAGAAAATGGCATTCAAGCGAAATGGGCAAAGTTCAAACGTTCGATATGGGAGAGTGTTTCGATCCATAGAGAAAGAGGAGGAGCTATCTGAGCCCGAGCAACAGCAAATGGGGCCTTCAGGGCTATATTTATAAGGTAGAAAATGGCAGAAAATCAAAATTTTTGCAAAAAGGATAATCAATGTGGCGACCTCTATCTTGAAACTGGCGACCGCCAACTCCAAAAAGCACAGTACAGTGACATCATTTCTTTGACCAGGCGATCGCCATGTTGAAAAGGGCAACCGCCAGCTTCACATTTTGGGAAAGTGGCGACCTCCAAGTGCTATTATGACGATCGCCATGTTTGAACAAGGCGGGTATGGGACAGGTTGCAGTCTGTGTGATTTGTATCATTCGCGGTGCCTGAACTACTTATCCATGGCAGTTTGAGTAACAAAATAAGAAAAAAACATGCAATAGAATAACAAAGCAAGCAGATGGCACGAAGGCCCTAAAGATGCATGAAAAGAAATATAATGTAAATCGGGGAACCAAGGCCCAATAAGTAGCAAAACTGGGGCACACAGGCCCATGAAGCAGATAAGTGTATATGTCTAGTAGGGGCACGTAAGCCCATCAAAATAAATGTATCTGGATGAAACAAGGGAGGGGGAAAGCTCTCTCTCACTAGTGCCTGGGGCGGGCCTGGCGGGAGGAAGGACTGGCCTCGTCCGAAGTGTCGTCTTCGAAGAGTTTGTCGAAGTCGTCACCATCGTCGCTACTGGAGGAAGAAATGACTCTAGATCGGCTCCGAGAAGATGAAGCAGACCCTCTGGAATGAGCCCAAGAAGACGCCCGGGAACCACAACCTCTAACCAGGGCTGGGGCCAGGACTGGAGCAGGTGGCGGCACTGCGCCGACGGCCGGAGCTGGAGGCTTTCAAAAGAAAAACAAGACTTAGAGCAGAATACAGATAGGAAAATACAAAAAATTGAAAAGAACACACAAGCTACTCACGATGGCTACTGGGATGAAAGCGACGCCGGCTGCCCGCATCGAGGCATCCATCTGCCGGACCAACACCCTCAAGCCAGTAATCATCAGCATCGCCCGGTCTAACCAAGCCTGATCGACTTGTAGAAGAAAATAGTTCAGAAAAGACTAGATAGATAAAACAAGTGACTGAGGGAAAGGTAGAAGACAAACTTGGCCGATGTCAGCCCTAAACTCCGATTTTGACAGAACAGGAACCGAAAGAGAGAAGGGGAAGCTGTAAACCACAGTCTGGATGTCCCATGGCAGCTCTGGTCCCCTCCCACCACCAGCATCCCTAGCAGCAGCTCCGGCAGCTGCTCTGCAGCCGCAGCCCCAGCATCAGCAGCAGCAGCTCCAACACCAACGCCCATAGCCTCTGGTGAATAGCGTAGTAAGCAGTGTAATACAGAAAGCAGTGTATTGAATAGTAAATAAAGATACCTGGTCGGGGGTCAGCCGGTCCAAAGACACCCGAAACCGGTCGAGATCCTTCCCTCTGGCTTTCTTCCCCTTCAGCCCACAGGACCACCGGGCTGCACGGGGAATAACCAGAGGGTCCGCCGGAGAGATCGCCGGTACGTGAAGCCCGAGGAACTCATAAGTCCATAACTGCAAAGAAGAAGATGTCAGCAAGCATAAATAACAGATAACAGAAATGGATGAGGAACTGCAGAAACAAAGTCATACCTTCCAGACCCTCTAGTATCCCCC
Organism: Heliamphora exappendiculata; assembly: GCA_034768845.1. Lineage (NCBI taxonomy): Eukaryota > Viridiplantae > Streptophyta > Magnoliopsida > Ericales > Sarraceniaceae > Heliamphora > Heliamphora exappendiculata. The sequence continues at coordinate 12,041 of JAOTRH010036918.1, forward strand.
GATGCTGAGCTCGTGAGGGAACCGGGTCAAGGTCCGCATAAAGCTGTAGAGAGTAGCCAGAGCAACGCCTCCCCAATCATAGCTTGGAACTCGGTCAAGATGAGTCAGGCCGCCCAAATAATGCAAATGAACGGAATTCACCTTGTTCGAAAACAATGAGGTACCGAACATATACATAAGAAAGCCTCGAGCGACCCACTCGTAGTGGCGAGGCTCAGTGCACTGAAAGTGTCGGAAGCAGTCAAAGAACCAGGTGTATTTGACTCTGTTGCGGTCCATCTGAGCCGAAACAGCCCCGAGAAAATACAACAACTTGTCGGCAGACTGCGCAATGGTGGGATCAAAGGGGATGGAAGCTCCTCCAACTCTGATGCCGGTGATATGGGCAAAATCCAAACGCGTCAGAGTAGCCTCAAAAGTGGTGAAGTGGAAAATGTTGGTGGTAGCCCACCACTGCTCGGCTAAGGCTGTTAGCCATATGCGGTCATTGCTCGTTCTACCCAGCAGGGGTATGAAACGAGTAAAACCAGAGGCATTAATGTAAGCCCGGCTAGGAGCAATGAGGGCATCATACCACTCCAACACCTCCCCGGAGGCAGAACCTCCGAAGCTCCGAACATAATGACCAGCCTATAAACGAAGACAGATAAAGAACATATAAAAAACAAATCAAGCAAGCAAGGTGCAGGAAATATCTGAAGGCAAAACCCTATGAAACTAGGTGCCCCAACCCTAGGTTTATGTGCAAGTGATGGCCCTTCGGTTTCTTTCAAGTCCTAAGGAATTAGGCACCATAACCCTAGATATGTGATTCCTAGTGATCCTAAGTCCCGATGCACTAGTTGAATTTCTATCATTCTTCCTTAGGCTTCTTACCAAATAAAAGAGAAAAAAAAAAACAACACAAATCTTCCTAAGATTTTTGGGATTTTTTTCTAAGATTTTTTGCAAATTTCTAGTACATTCTTAAAATTTTCTTAATTTTTCAAAACATTCCTCAAATTTACAAGATTTTTTTAAAATTTCTAGGGTTTTCTAAAATGTTCCCAAAAAAATTCTCAAATTTTTTCTCAAAATTCTTCTAAAATTTTCTAGTATTTTCTAAAAAATTTCTAAAATTCTTCTAAAATTTTCTAGTCTTTTCTAAAATTTTCTCAATATTTTTCTAAAATTATTTTCTAAGATTTTTCCAAAATTTTCCAAAATTTTTCTAAAATTATTTTCTAAGATTTTTTTCAAAATTTTTCAAAATTTTTCTAAAATTTTTCCAAAATTTTCCAAAATTTTTCTAAAATTTTCTTAAAATTTTCTCAAAATTCTTCTAAAATTTTCTAGTATTTTCTAAAAAAAAATTTCTAAAATTTTTTTAGGTTTTTCTTAAAATCTTTCTCAAATTTTTTTGGGATTTTCTAAATATTTCTAGTACTCTTTCAAAAACGTTTTCCAAAGTTTTCCTCGAATTTTTGGAAGTTTGCTCAAAACTTTCAAAATTTTCTAATAATTTTTTAAAATTCTTCAAGTTTTTTAAAATTTACCCCAATTTTTTGAGATTCTTTCCAAATTTTCAAAAAAAATAATAATAAAAAAATCAAAAATGAAAAATCAAAAATCAAAAATCAAAACAAAGCTTTTCCCCCAGATTTGTATTTTTCTCGAAATAAACAATAAAATTTTTCGCTAAAAATAATCACCCATTTTTGATTGGTTGTTTAGAAGATCCTAGTTGTCCCTACTGTTTTGATCTCTATTGCGAAGATATCTAAGCTAAGCTCAAACCCTGATCATCGTTTATCAATGAACATTCACACATCAAAATCATTCAACGCATCAAAAATTAATCATCATCATCAAAAAACAATTCATATGGGGGATCCTACACATGCATCTACGCTTGATATTCCATACTCTGGTATTAAAACAAGTAGGGATAGGATACCTACCGATAGGCGTCGACGAGACATATGATGGTCGGGATCCCGCAATAGAATGTCGACGACAATCACATCCTTCGGGAGCTCATAGCACTTCAAACCACGTGGAACCGCGCGACGAGGTAGGGGATCATACGTACGCGGGTCGAAAGGTGCCGGATGATCGTCTCCAGCATCGGGGGCCAAAAATTCAGCCACCACTACCTCCGCAGCAGCATAAGCAGCCGCCTGAGCTTTAGCAGCTACTCGTGCCTCCTCAGCAAATCGGCGGGAGGCAAGCTCTGCCTCAAGTGCATCCATCTCAACAATGGGCTGCGTGGAAGTACCACCACTAGCGGAGCCGTCGCGCCCCTGAATCATCATCTCCCTGATCCTGGCTCACCACAAAAAGGAACGGGATCATGAATAATAGTGTGAACATCTTGTACTTCGAAAATATAAGAGAGAAAAGGCACAAAAGCTTAAGAGGCAAGGAAAAAACAAGAGAAAGTTTGAGAGAAGGTTGAGAGCGCGGGGAGCTAGAGAGAGAAAGCGAAGAGTGAGAATGGGCATGGTTTATGTGCTCTGGAGAGTCTTATACGCGCCTGGAGGTGGCGGTCGCCACATTCAATCTCGGCGGCCGCCAGTTCGCCCAAGAGACACACGACGACCACCGTGTAAGACGGATTTAGTCCAGGCGGCCGCCAGTCTGTCAACCGTCATATTATTCCCATCACGGCAACCGCCAACTCCAAAGTTGGCGGCCCAATATCAGTTCGCCATTATGATGTTTAAGGACGGTTTGGGCAATTTTTTATTATTATCATTATTATGCATTTATTTTATTCACTAAAAAATAACAAATAATAATAATAATAGTTTCCAGAAAACGTAAAATCTTTTGATGTTTATTTCTGTGTACATGTTTTGTTTCTAAAAATAAATTTAGAACTTTTCAAAAATAGTCTCGGAAGTTTCTTAAAAATACTTCAAGAAAATTTTGTGTGTTTTAAACCCTTATCTCTTTGAGGTATTTTCCACTCCAATAAATTTAATTTTAAGCCATAAATTTGGCTTTTAATTATTTTCAATCTCGTATCTCATCCCAAATATTTAGGTCTTAACACAACCTATGAATTCTCGATCCTCCTCATGACTCTAAACTGACTCGTCGGTCCTCCTCTCGACCTTAAACTGACTCGTCGGTCCTTCTCACGACCTTAAACTGACTCGTCAGTCCTCCTCATGACCATAAACTGATTCGTTGGTTCTCCTCATGACCCTAAACTGATTCGTCGGTTCTCCTCACGATCTTAAACTAACTCATTGGTCCTCCTCATGACCATAAACTGACTCGTCGGTCAACCTCACGACGTTAAACTGACTCGTCGGTCCTTCTCATAACCATAAATTGACTTGTCGGTCCTCCTCATGACCATAAACTGATTCATTGGTCCTCCTCACGACCTTAAACTGACTCGTCGATCCTCCTCGGGACCAAAAACTGACTCGTCAGTCCTCCTCACGACCTGAAACTGACTCGTCGGTCCTCCTCATGACCTTAAACTGATTCGTCGGTCCTCCTCACAACCTTAAACTGACTCGTCAGTCCTTCTCATGAACATAAACTGACTCGTCGGTCCTCATCACGACCTTAAACTGACTCGTCGGTCCTCCTCATAACCATAAACTGATTCGTCGGTCCTCCTCAGGACCCTAAACTAATTCGTCGGTCCTCCTCACGACCATAAACTGACTCGTCGGTCCTCCTCACGACCCTAAACTGATTCGTCGGTCCTCCTCACGATCTTAAACTGACTCGTCGGTCCTCTTCACGATCTTAAACTGACTCGTCGATCCTCCTTATGACCTAAAACTGACTCCCCGGTCCCTTCACAACCTAAAACTGGTTGATCCTCTTCTTAATCTGTGTTATGACATCAAAACCCTCTCACATTATATTTGCACTACAATGTAAATGTCTGCATCATGTTAGCATTTATTCATGTTAGCATCCACATCATGTTCCTTATCATTGCATCTCGCATTTTGCCCCGTGAACTACTTTATGGTCTAATCCCTAGCAAAGGGGTACGTAGGCAGCTCGATGAAAATTCGAGTACGACCAACATCATACGAATGATTGTGTGCTCATGACCTAAGATTGACTGCTCGATCAAATGGTTGTTGCCTCTAGGTCTTTGATATAACCTGCTCCACGCATTGCTATGCAAGTTATATCAAAGAGGAGCAACTGTAGATACCCCAATTTGACCCCGTCTAATCTTAGGCGAATTCGAAAATGAAAACAAGTGGAATAGTGCCTCACTTCGATCCTCGAGAAGTGATTCAAGCTCGGTATTTGAACCCAGAACCTTCAAACCAATGAAATTTCGATGAACCATCAAAACTTGCTGCCCAAGTAAGACGACCGCCAACTCTCTTTGTGGTGCCCACCGTTGAATTTTGTAGAAACCCTAACCCAAAGTGGCAACTGCCACCTTCCATCATGGCGACCGCCAACTCCCATTGTGGCGACTGCCATAGAACTTTGTGAAAACTTTCAAAAACCTAGCGACCGCTAACTCTCATGGTGGCGACCGCTAATTTCAAATGGCCTGACGTGTCCCTTAAACGTCGCGGCATCTCATTGGCTGATAAACTCTATAAATACCGTACCCTAACGTACGTTTTCAGTACGAATTTTGAGTAAGAAAGACACTACCGACATACTGAGCAATCCTGAACCCCGAAGCTGAAGCCTTGCCAAATTACAGAGATCCGAGCCTCCGACACCCATTTTGAAGCCTTGATCACCATCCGAGGATCAACCTATCGAAGCACATTCCCAACTTGAGGATTCCTCTGGCAATCTAGGTACTTTAATTGGATCCCCGACCATTCTAGCTCCACTTTCTATCCCTTTGGAGTGGCCGGGTTATTTTGATCATTTTATTTTCAATTATACTCTTATATTACTCATAGTTGCTTTATTAATGTTTGAATTCAATATTTAGCTTATTTAGCTTATTTGTTTTGTTTATTTGTTTATTCGTGTTAAATTCATTCAATCATTAATTAGTGCTGACATAATTTAAACAATACGACTCAACAATGCCGTTATTGTTATAATCCCAAGCACTTACATGAAAATAGTTGTAATTGCCAATATTACACATATTTAATTCTACTTTATATCTTTTCTTTTTTTTATATATATATTAATGTCCTAGCATCATTTTCTTTTCTTTTCTCTTAGTTAGTGTAATTTCTTTTGCTAGCACTTTGTTTCATTACTATTTTCTTTCTTGTAAGTATTAGTTTAATGTTCTTGTATTAGTATTTACTTTCCTTTCTTTACTTTCAGTTAGTTTAATATTTTTTCTAGCATTTACCTTTCTATTTCTTTTTCCTTTCGCTGAATAATAGTGCAATTTTTTTTATTCTAATCTTTTATCTTCTTATTAGCCTTAATAAAGTTCCATTTAGCATTTTTTTTCTCATAATGTTAGTATTTAATTTCTTTTAAAGTTCTATTTTCTATTTCTTTTTCTAGCTTTATAAGCTAACTGTCATCTTTAAACAACATTATAATTTTCTCTTTTAATAAAATTAAAATTCTTTTGTTTATTTTATTTCTTGTATTTTTTTTCTTTTTTTACAAATATAAAATGTGAATAAGTTAGATCTTCTTTTATTAATAATTTCTTCAAAACCTTCTTTTGTTAAGACTAATTTTCCTTTTATAATGTTTTTCTTTCTTTTCCATTTTGTTAAAACCTAAAAATCATAAAAATGCATAAAAATGTAAATAATTATGTTTTCTTCTTTTCAATAGCTTAATAACATTTTTTACCATTTTCATTTTAGTATGTTTTTCTTTATAAACTTTTCTTTTCTTTATTTTTCTTTAAACTTTCAAAATTCTCTTTGTTATAAAACTTTTATTTTATTTTCTTTGTTAATAAGCTTTCTTTTAGTATAGAATTTGCATGCATCTTTTTACATTTAGTTTTTGCCTTCAATGATTAGTTTAGTTTATTTTTGACTATGCATGTTTTGGTTATTTTCTTTAGAATACATGTTTAGAATAGTTTAGTTTGTTTTATTAACAATTTATGTTTAGGTAATTTTTGTATTTTCGACTATATTTTTATTCTTTTATACAAACTATACTAGTTTAGTTTATTTTTGTGAGTATCGCATGCGTGTGTGCTCCATATATCATTTAGATAGAAATTGCATGTCATATGACTTAGAACTTTATCCATTTATTTGCTCTAATTTTGAGTATTATGTATATATTTTATGTATTTTTCATATTTGATTTTGGATATTCTTCACTTGTCTTCATTTTCTTTATTGCATGCATTTGAGAAATTTATTAAAGAACCAATGACGATTAGTAGAGGTCAACCTTGCGGTTGGGCGAATGGGGTGTCTAACACCTTCTCGATTCGTACCTTAGCCCCCGAATCCTCTTTTCTCTAGTTAACGTTTTCAAAGATCAGTAGCCATTTTTGTTTTCTTAGTTTTTCTCAAAAACTAAGTGGCGACTCTGTTTTTAATAAAAAGAATTTTCAAAATTTAGTTTTCAATGTGTTCAAAATATCTTTGACTTACCTTATTTTGACCCCTAAATTCCAAAGCCACAGAGTGTATTCTCGGGTTGGGTATAATATTTGGTTGCTTGTGATTGTTTCATGTGGCCCAGAGTTTGGGGTGTGACATAAATATATCTTTTTATATAGTTATTTAAAGGAACAAATAAATTTATCTGTTCACTACTTACGCCCATTATAAACTAAACAGATAAATTTATCTGATTCCATAATTTTGTGGTTTGAATACTGGAACAGATAAATTTATCTGTTAACAACATATCTTTATTACTATTTAACAGATAAATTTATCTGTTAATGACATGAGTTTATAATAATAGAAGAGATAACAAGATACCTGTATTGATCATCAACTATTGAAAGGTAATTGTCAATTTTATGGGCTCTTATTGTGTTTTTCTTTCACTTGATCAATGACTATTGAATAGAAATGATAAAATAAGTATTAATGCAAGTAATTATTTGTTATGTCATGATAATTATGTAAACATTTTGTTTACCCATACTAAACATGTAAAAAATAGACATTTGTTTTCCACTATTCCACTTTTTTCTTGCTCATTGGCTAGCAGATAAAAGTATCCATCAATAATATGTATACAAATTGTTAGTTGTTTACGCAATGTAGAAAATGAGTACTAGCAGATAAATTTATCTGTTAACGAGTTTCTTTGTCTTCATAACTTGTGCTTACTTTAACAGATAAATTTATTTGTCAGTGGCTTATGTCTTTGTATAACTTAACAGATAAATTTATCTGTGCGTTTTCAACTTACTTTTAACAGTACGGATAAATTTATCTGTGAACTTTTTACATGTTGTTAACGGCACAGATAAATTTATTTATTAGTGCCTTTTTCTTTGTGTGACCTAACAGATAAATTTATCTGTCAACGAGTTCTTTTATCTTCATAACTTGTGCTTGTTTTAATAGATAAATTTATCTATTAATAGCTTGTGCTTTTATATATCCTAACAGATATATTTATCTGTGTTTTTTTAACTTGCTTTCAACAGTACAGATAAATTTATCTGTAGATTTTTTACATACTGTTAACGATATAGATAAATTTATCTATTAATGTCTTGTACTTTTGTATAATCTAACAGATAAATTTATCTGTTAATTATATGTTCTTTTGTATAACGTGACAGATAAATTTATCTATTATTTACTTGTGCTTTTGTATAATGTGACAGATAAATTTATCTGTTAATTTTATATCTCCTGTGATAACGAATTCATTTCTCTTCATCACTTGTACTTGTCTTAACAGATAAATTTATCTGTTAATGATATGCGAATTGCTTATGTTGGGGTAGATAAATTTATCTGTCTTAAAATATAAGTATAATTGATAAGTCAATAATTAATAGATAAATTTATTTGTTAGAAGGTCAAAAAACTTATATTGTTTGAGCAATCTTCTTCTTTCATCATTTTCACGCATTCATCAAGTGTTATTCCTCCGTAATCTTTATCAGAATCCCACACTTGAACCCTGCAATTTCACATAACAGTATAATTTAGTATCAAATTTATGTTTTACATATAGCTTAGTATAATAACTTCTTACATACTCAAATTCTTCTTCCTTTGCAAAAATAAGACTCATATTTTATTTATCTTCTTCAGTTAGCAACAATGTGTCAGGAAAACTCTTTGGAAAGTTAAGTTCTTTTGGTTTTTTTGCTACTTTAACAATCTTCTTTGGAGGAACATGTTCTTCCACCTGGATTAGGACCGGGTTGGGTTTTTGGGCTTGGACCTGTTCTAGATTGGGTTGTTGGGCTTGGACTGGATTGGTTTGTTGGCCTGGTTGTTGGGTTTGTACTTGTTGTGTGTCTCCATTTTTCTTTGTATTTCTCTTCCTTTTCCTTCTAGATTGATACTTGAATTCGGGAAGCTTTTTGTTTGTTGTTTCTTTCATCTTGATTCTTGCAACCAAAGAAGATGGAGATGCTTCATCTTTTTCTTTTGCTTGTTCTTTCTCTTGGTCAAGAGCTACTTTTGCTTGTTTTGTTACCTCAATCAGTTGTTCCTTCTCTTGCTCAAGAGCTTTCACAATTTGTTTCAACTTCTTGATTTCCAATTGTTCTAAAACATTCTACCTAATTTCACGCACTGAATTCTCTACCATTTAGTCAACTAACCTTTCTTTCTCTTGTTCCACCTCTGCTATCTTTTCTTCTTTTTCTTTCTCAAGGGCCATAATAGTTTTTTGCTGTGTAAACTCTTGTGTTGCTCGGTGCACAAAAAGTTCAACAATTTGATCAAGCAACTTTTGATTTTCTATTTGGAGCTCTTCTATTTTCATTTTCGCTTTAGGAAACTCCTTTTCGACAACAATTTTTTGTGTTACTTGGTGGGCAGATAGTTTCTCAATTTATTCAGCCAATTTTTTGTTTTCTTCACCGAGCTGTTCAATTGTTTCTTTCATCTTTGCATTCTTAGATATCTTTTCCTTCAAATCTTCTTTCATATTCTTCATATTTTGAATTGAAGTTTCATTTGTTTTCAGAATGTCCTTCAACATGTCAATTGCATATGTGTTTTCCAATACGATGATTGGGGCTGCATTGTCATTCAACTATTTTTTTAATTTCTTATTTTTCATGTCAGTATTACATTTTTTGATCTTAAAGAGTCCAACATATTTTCTTCAACCTCTCATATTTTCTGTCCTTCAACCGCTCCTTCCTCAACTATGAAGTTACCATATCCTTCAACCTTATCGTCAGATTGTTTTTTATCATCAGATTTAAAGAACCCAAAAAGTTCATTTTCTTCCGTCGTTGGTTGGATAATCGAAGCGAGCACTTGGATTATGAATGCAAAGTTAGCCATGAAACAAGCAGATAAATTATCTGTTAATAATATACTGATATAGATAAATTTATTTGCAAAAAAATTATAACACAAATAAATTTATTTGTATTAGTACGTTTTAATAGTAAAAATATACAGATAAATTTATCTGTAAAACAGTTTTAATACAGATAAATTTATCTGTATTAAAACTTGTGCAAGACGTTTTCATGTTTTATTAAGTAGATAAATTTATCTGTTTATTATTTGTGTATATTGAAAGAAACAGATAAATTTATCTATGTTATTTATACGTGATGTAAAAGCTACAGATACATTTATCTGTTCAATGAAAATGTTTTAGATGTGCTTTTCTAAAAAATAGATAATTTATCTGTTAATCACTTTGCCTATTTAAAGGAACAGATAAATCTATCTGTTAGTAGTTGTACCTACTTAAAGGAACAGATAAATTTATCTGTTCATTATTTGTGCATATTGAAAGAAATAGATAAACTTATCTATGTTGTTTATACGTTATGTAAAAGGTACAAATACATTTATCTGTTCAATAAAAATACTTTAGATGTACTTTTTTAAAAGACAAATAATTTATCTGTTAATCACTTTTGTCTATTTAAAAGAACAGATAAATCTATCTGTTAATAATTTTGCATACTTAAAGGATCAGATAAATTTATCTGTATAATCAATTGTGGATATTTAAAGTTATTTTTACCTAATTTGTGGCAAAAAATTTTAGTTCTACATTATTTAAAGCAGAATCCAACTATCCCAACCTACATTTTAACATTCTTGGGAATTGATGTGTTGTTTTAAGCTCCACAAGTGTTGTGTGCTCACATATCCAATACTAAATAAAGATAAAAATGTATTAGTTTGACGTAAATGGAGGACATTCAATAATATAAAAGCAAGAGGTTTGAAAAGTATATCAATAGAGCAATAACACATCTAGTAACTGTCTCCGGTTTGTCACATTTCTTATCAAGCGAGAAAATCAACCAGTCCATTATTACTGAAGACCAAGCATATTTCGTCATGTCTTTCACACTTTCGACGTATTCAATGAAGATCCAGCTTAATGTTGGACCAGTTGTTAAAAAAAAGTGTCACACAAAGGTACAGTGTGAGCAGTTTTGCAACATCTAAACAGTCGTTTTTCTTTTTCCTCTTGAGTGCTTCAGTGAACCGATTTTTCAGTTCACTTGCTATCATCCTCGGTTATTTAGGGTACCTTCTTTGGATGAACTTACTTTGGGGCTTTGTCGTATGTTTTGACAGATTCATTATTGTTTGCCCATATTTGATTCCAAAGATTAAACAGATATCTTTATCTGTAAAGCTCACTATCTTTTGTCCCAATTTAAATTGACCTTTTTTCCGAATATATCTTCTTATTACCGAAACAACATCATCATCAAACTTCTTAACATCTTGCTTCTGAACCTTGTTGGTAACAATACTTTCAATCAAAATCCATAAAGGTGTTTTCTTTAGTTCTATTACTTGCTAGTCAGTGAAACTGACATTCTTCAGCAGTCTCATAGCAGTAAGAATGTTAGAGCGGTATTGTGAAACGTAGTTCTCTTTTAGTCAGGAATTATATTCTTTTTTTTTTTGGTGATACATTTTTAATCTTTGCTTTTTTAGGACTCTCTTTTCTTGTACTTTTTATATTGCTGCAGTATATAAATTTATATGTTTCAATTGAAAAAAACAAACACTGTATATTTGTCTAAACAAAACATAAAATAGATATATTTATCTGCTTTATATAAACATGTTTTAAATAAGACAGATAAATTTATCTGCTTTAAATAAACATGTTTTAAATAAAATAGATAAATTTATCTATTCAACAAGAACATATTAAACGTGAGTTCAATATAACAGATAAATTTATCTGTAAATTTTAAATCACGCAGATAAATTTATCTGTACACTTTTAACTTGCTATCAAGCATGCAGATAAATTTATCTATGAACTTTTTACATACTGTTAACGATACAGATAAATTTATCTGTGCATTTCAAATGTGCTTTCAAATGCACAGATAAATTTATCTGTTGAGATACAACAGTTACATGCTGTCAACGATACAGATAAATTTATCTATACACATTAAATGTGTGCTTTCAAATGCGCAGATAAATTTATCTTTATATCTAATTTAATTCACATGTTCCCTAAACAAGACAGATAAATTTATTTGTAGACCTTTTACATGCTGTTAATGATATGGATAAATTTATCTGTGTACTTTAAATATGCTTTTAAATGCATAGATAAATTTATCTGTTCATTTACATAACTTCACACGTTGTTCAAACAAGATAGATAAATTTATCTGTGCTATTTCAACGATTTTCTAATTATATAGATAAATTTATGTAGCAACCCGGTATGTTAGTATTTTATCATTAACTATTTCAATATAATTAAACACCGAAAATAATTTCTAATGATAGTATAGCATCTTATGTGTAGTTGGTGTATATTGAGACACCGAGATAATAATTTGTTATTAGATTCGGTAGCGGTAAAAAATCTTAAATTTTCATAATTTAAATATAAAAATTAACGTGTGAAGTGAGATGGGGCTAAGTGTAAACAGCCTATATATATATATTGGTATAATATCATTGGAGGGGTCATTCAAGAGAATTCTAGAAACAGGGGAAAGGGAATATAAAATAAAAAGGGGGCATTTTTCCCCCGCCCGGCTTCTTTTTCTCTTCCATGGAAAGGAAGTCAAGCTTCCCCAGGAACCGCAGCAACGGGCCTCCCCATTTCAGTGCCGCACGCCTCCCTCTCCTTCCTCTCTCCTTCTTTCGATTCTGCTATAGCAACGCACCACAGGGTTCCCTCCCTCATTCTTTCACTGTCGGTATCATCTTCTTCCTTTCTTTTCTTTCTTTTCTTTCTTCTTCCATGTCAGGTCTTAGATGACTCCAGATTGTTTTTTAAAAAAGGGGGGGGGAGAGAAAAATCAAGTACCAAAGGGATCTTAAACCCTACCCACCCGCCGGCGCCGTCTGCCTCAATTCTTCTCAATTCTTCTCGGTTATTTGGGGTATGTGAGAGTGAGCTTTCCAGCTCCCGGGTCATCATCCCTCTCAAAGATTTGACGTCGCTGAGTAAGAATCAAATAATACAAGGCAAGCTGGTGGCGTTGGAGGCTGAGAGCAGACACAGCGCAAACCCACGGTGAGCCGAAAATCTGCCATGGATTTCGAACACTAGGGCTCCGAAATCTGAGGCGAAATTTGCAAGATTTGGCTTCTACCAGATAGGATTTAGACTAATTTGTAGTGTGGATTGTGTTGATTTGTGTTGATGTTAAACTAATTCAATGAAAACACAACTGTGATTGAAAACAAATGTTTTCTTTCAAGTTTCAATCAATTAAATAAACACCTTTTAACAATAATAGGGTTTAGAATCTTATCTCGGTGAGTCGAAATTCGAAACCTTAAAAATTAAATCTCGTCAAAACGAGAATCTGACCGATGAACACGAAACTTACGGCGCGTACAGCAATGATCCGAAAACAAACTAACAAGAAATCAAGCTCCGGGCCCTCAAATTTAGAGGGAAGATAGAGAAAAAGGGAAAACTTAGTCAAGAAAAAAGCTTTTTCAAATATCTCAGCCCACTGGATATTTATAGAGCACGAAAAAACAGCGCCCCAGTCGACTGAACAGTCCTGTCCAGTCGACCGAACATGCCCACTGTCAACTCAATCGACTGGATCCTCCAATCCAGTCGACTGGACTGCTGGGCAGACTATTTTTCGACAAAAAAAATAGGTTTTTCGGTTCAAACACCAGCCAAACGAGCCTCAACCAAAACTCAGGAAAGCGTAAAACACAACTACACATGCTGTTCTACGACTTTAAAACATAACTCATGCATCGAGGCTATTCATATAATGAAAGAAACATGTCAAACATATATATAATATCTCAAAAAGATACGGGTTCGGGTCTCATAGCCATAATTCTTTCTGAGATTTGAGAGTTGAGTTACGGGTGCATAAGCTCAGCGGTGTGTTGTTTTGGCTACGATTCTATTGTGTAACGATTATGGGTCCTTTGGGAATTTTACGAGAGTAAAGGTTTATGGTTTTGACTGTAGTCGTTATGGTTAGAAGATTGTGTTCAGGAATCATGTTTGGTGAGTATAAGGATGTGTGCTTGGATGAAGCTAAGATGTGAGTAATATCATACCTTTTTACGAGACGACGTTGTCACTTTAGTGTCTCCCTTACAAGTGCTAACTGTATGAAATTTGAGAAACCCGTGATGGGTGTTGATGGTGTGGTTGATCTAGTTGCTTGGGTGGTGTATCATGAGTGTGATGTTTCATGATGGGATAGAGGTTGTTTACGTCTAAATCTGTGGTGTAGAGGTGGTTCTTTTGTTCTTCCCTTGAGGGTGAAATGTATGGTATTATGCCTTTGGGTGTACCTAGTGATGAATTTGTAGACGCGCGAGACGCATCGTTCGAAGTATAAGGAAGTTGGTTGTAGTCAACATTTATGAATGAGATCTGAGTGGAGAACTAAGTGCGATGAGGGGGATGATCGTCATGATTGGGGTTGACAATGTCTAGATGGTGGTAATCGAGGTCAGCCTAAGGATAGATGAATAATACCCTCTTGAATCGAGTATTTAGTGGATACCTAGGATGTGATGGTGTGTTGAGTGAGTGCTTCTGATGGATGTTTTCTTTTCTCTGGGCGGAGAGAGAGTTACCTTGTGGACGGTTATCATGTGTGAGCTATTTTTTTTCCTTATTGGATGTCAATGTCGGGACCTTTAATTGATTCTTGATTTGGCTGTGTTCTGAGAAGGTTAGGGTATCCGTGAACGTGTACCACCGTGATTGAAAGATTGTAGGACTGATTCTTCATAGTTTCCTGGTGAAGGTTTGTTTTCTCTACCTTGTGGGTATGAGTGTTCGGATTGTGTTCCTTAAGATATCGGGTTGGTAGACCTGAAACGCCTGTCTTTTTTTTCTCACGGAAGAGTTAGTGTGAGATGTAGAACCGATGCCTGTAGAGGTTAGTTGAAGGTTGTTTGACATATATTTATATATTGTATGTTCTGGGTTGTATGGGAACGTTGACCTCCTTAGCTCTTGTCAAAGTAAGATCCTTGCTAAAGTCTTGTGGCTGGGTTGTTCGCATGGTGAGTTTTTTTATAGACCTTTTGTGAGTGTCAGTTTTTGTTTTGCTTGGCGCTTTGAACTGCTCAATTTTCTCAGAATTGGTGGTCGGTTGCCCATTTGTGAGCCAACCCATTTGTCCAAATTGGAGCGTGAAAGTTTAGTTTGTATAGAGAGAGTTCTCTCATGGGGATGTTTAGATTCTTTTATGAGAAGTGAGAGAGATTGTGATCTTGTTAGCTTCGGTGATGTCGCGTGGTAGCTTAATGTGGGTGCGTTGAGGGAATAAGTGTGTGAGTACGAATAGTGGAAGAACAAGATAATGATATATGAATCGAGTCATGTGGTTCTTTTGTGGTCAATTTTGGGTGGACAGAGTACCTTGATGAATTGTGTATAAGATAAAGATGTTAAGTACCAGAGGTGGGTCCTGATTGGTTACTTGGTGGAAAAAGTCTGAAGGGGTTGAGTGGCGTTGGTAAGGGATCAGAGAATCATATGATATTACTTCCTTGTGGAGAATTATTATACGTGCGGTACGGATGTAAAGGAAAGATGCAAGTGTATATGCGAGTATTAATGAACGGTATGATTGAGGACCTTCTGGCGTTCAATAATTGACTAAGTGTGGAATGTTGTGAATTTGAGGCACCGATATACGTATTATGAGTGTGGGTGAGTGTCAGATGGGATTCATTGTGATCGATTAGAGGTTGAACAATCGACTAAGAGTCAAAAGTTTGATGGTGAAACGTGGGACTACGTATGTGCGTTGTATGGTAATAAGTAATGAGGTTTGGATTTGTGTAGATAAGCATGTACTTGTGGAATGTTTTGCCTGTGTGGCGTATCTACCATAAGTGACTCATTGAGTTCATGTGACCGTATTGATCTTAATGGCTGTGATGCTAGGGTGGTAATCTCAACTGTGTGGGCTTGGCAAGATGAATCATGTTTGGGTTGGACTCGTGTGTGGAATTTGAGAGATTGTTAATGGTTGAAATCTTACCTTTCAGATGATGATCCCGAAGTGGTTTACAATGCGTCCTTCAGAATTTTTGATGATTTGAGTGAGTTCCTTTCTCTGGATACATTTGTTTGTTGTCTCTGATCCGGAATGAGCATCTCTTCAGCTTTAGTGGCAGCGTTTTTGACACACGTAAAACGATAATGTGGCTTCGAGTTTTGTAGTCATCTGTTGATCGTGAAGGCTTGAACAAGATTTTGGGTATGACGCATGTGAATCCTTGTGAATAATGTCAAAGTTTGACGTGTGTTTCGACTAATGGGATAGTCCTCGGTGTGCATTTTGATACGGGAATGAGCTAGTCTACAACAGCTCAAACAATGATCACAGTTCTTACAAACGAAGTGGAATGTATTTGAAACCAGTTCCGATTGTGAATTAGTTTCGTGCTATGCGTTTGATCGCTTATGTTGGTCGTGTCCTGTGCAACTTGTGTTTCGGTGCCTCAGTGGTGGGAGTTAGATCTCGATCCGACGACGTTTGGATAATCTTAGTGTTAGTGAGACCTTTTTCGCGGAGGCAATCAGTATAGATGCTTATCCTTTGGAAACATGTTTGTGTTGTGAGACGTCATTCTTGGGTGCTTGTGGGTGATCAATGGCAAGGGAATTGACTCGAGTTCTAGTGTTAAATTTCGGAGATGAAATTTTCTAAAAGGGAAAGGTTGTAAGGATTCGGTTCCTTTTTATTTTGAGAGCTAATTAAAATTTGTTAAGAGACCTCAGTTGAAAGATGAAAATAGGTTTAATTGTGTGAAGGAATTAATCATGATGACGACCATTATATACTTAGTAGTGCATAAGGATAATTATTTAGGGTTGTTTCGATGAGTGCTGAAAAACAGTGGTAAAAAACAACGAAAGGCGGCAGAAAAAATCGTAAAAGGCAGCGATTTTCGACGGCACTAGGGCTATTTTTTGAGCTTTTTCGAAATTATTTTCGAAGCGTTCTTCAAGGTAACATATTGCTGGATATCAATGCTAAAAATAGGAGAAAACGAGATCCAACTCCACCACGAGAAAAAGCCAGAATGGACGGCGGCAACCAGGGGCGGCACTGGGCTGTGCGGCGATGCTGTTTTGGCGGCCATTGAAAGTTGTTTTTTGAGCTGTTTTTGAATCAGGTTTTGTTTACAAAAAATAGTATTTTTTGTAAGTTACGTTTTAAAAAAAAATCGGGAAAAAAACGGAGTTCGGGAGAAGCGACAAAAGGCGCCTGAAGTGGCAGCATGGGGCGGCGTTGGCGGCGTCGAGGATGGCCGGTGGTTGGCAGGTGGTTCGGGCTATTTGGTCGGTTTTTTTTTTTTGGTAGAAAAGGCTCAGGTCTGTGTTATATTTGTATAACACTGTAAATCGAAGAATCCTGATACAACTGTGATGTCGAAAGCTGATTCTGATAAGGATTGAAGGATTACGAGTTTATCTTTGAACATGAGACTAAAACTCAATAGAGTTTCTGTTTGATCATAAAATCGAAATATATATATATATATTTCATTTATATTGATTTAAACTGCGTGGATGATATATATCTATTTTATTTTTTCTGTTAATTTAATTAATTCAAAAAATTCGATTTTAATTAATATTTTGTGATGAAAAATAAAATAAAATAATTTTTAATTAAAATTTTTTTAATTAAATGAAATTTTTTTAGATATTTTATTTTTAAAAAATAACACGTTTAAGATGATTTTTTTAAAATCAGATATCTTTAAAAAACGTAAAAATTAATTCTGAATTTTAGATTAATTAAATGAAAAAATGTTTAATTTTAATAAGTTATTTTTTTTAAAAAAATGTGTAATGTAAAAATAAAATATTTGAATGCCCGTAAACAATTAATGCCTTAACTGTAAAGAAAAGGAAAAACTGTGCATTCATCGAATTTTATTTGTTACGCATTAAAATACGAAAAGATGGTTTGGCAAACTGAAATCTTTTGGATCATGTATACGGAAAGATGTTTTGAATCTTTTGGATCGTGTGGTTTTTGAAATTAATAAATTTATTTTAATTAAATTAATTTTTATAACCCTAAAAAATATTTTAAACATCTAAGTGGGAGAGAAAATTTATTAAGAAATAAATCCCGCGGTCTCCATCATCAGTTTGTAGGTAATGTAATTAATTCTGCGTATTGGCTGTAAGGTCTTTCTCCCTATTGGATATGATTAATTAAGGTATTGCCAGTACGAACCTCCTTCATGGACAATTCTGGATAATTGTTAGTGTGGATCACTTCTTCATCTAAAGGGTTCATTGTGAAGCGATTAATTTGGGATTATGTGATGATTAACACTTAACTGTAAATAATAGTATTCTCTCCATTTGAGTCACTGCTATTATTTACTATACTGAAACTATGTCAGCTATTTAATTTTACTTGGCATGGCCTGTTGCCTAGATAGTAAAATTAATAGGAATTGGTCTGTCTGGACAAACAATGGTTAGTAGACATCCTCGCATCGAGGCATGCTATTCACAAGGTATCATACTACTGGCGAATTTTTTTTAAATGATAGAGGGAACCAAATTTAAAATAAATTTAAAATTTTGTTCGCCATAATT
Source organism: Heliamphora exappendiculata (assembly GCA_034768845.1). NCBI lineage: Eukaryota > Viridiplantae > Streptophyta > Magnoliopsida > Ericales > Sarraceniaceae > Heliamphora > Heliamphora exappendiculata. The sequence continues at coordinate 30,173 of JAOTRH010036918.1, forward strand.
AACGGTTATTTTTAATTATATAATTCTTAAGATTAAAATTGCTTTCAACCCACTCACGACCATATTCAAAGAAAACAAACTAACGGAACAAAACTATGTAGACTGGAAAAGAAACATGGATATTATCTTAACTGCTGAGGATTACAAATTTGTATTATCTGATATTTGTCTACCAGTACCTGATGATGGAGAGACCGAACAAGAAATCCGGGCTTATCAGAAGTGACAGAAAGCTGATTAGATGTCTCGCTGTTATATTTTGACTTCCATGCCAAATGTTTTGCAGCATCGGATCAGTCTATGCCCAGTGCCTATGACATGATTATGAGTCTCAAAGAAATATTTGGGAATCAAGATCATGCTGCTAGGCAGTTAGCCATGAAATCTCTGATGAATACAAGCATGGATGAAGGCACCCCAGTTAGGGATCATGTTCTGAAGAAGATCAGTCTTCTGAATGAACTGGAGATCCTAGGAGCTGAGATTGGCGGGAAAACCCAGGTCAATAACATACTCCAGTCATTGCCTGGTAGCTTTAAATAGTTCTGCCTGAATTATTCCATGAATAAGCTCATCTTTTCATTAGCAGAACTTCTTGAAGAACTTCAAGCAGCCGAGGGTGTTCTTAGGAAATCAGGTACTGTACATGTGGCTAAAAAATGTTCTTCCTCTAAATCGAAAGGCAAGAAGAAGAGAAAAGTTCGAAAATAAGAAGGCATAGGTTTAAAAGCAGCTAAAGAGCCAAAAGCTAGTGTGGAGAAACCGAGAGAGAAGTGCTATCACTGTAACTAGTTTGGGTATTAGAAAAAGTAGTACCCATTTTTTCTCAGTAAGTAGAATAAACAAGGTAATTTCTATTCACTAGTGGTTGAAACATGTTTAGCGGTGTTATCTACCAGTACCTAGTATGTAGATACGGGAACCACTAATCATATTTGTAATTCTTTGTAGGAATTTCAGAAAACCAAACAGCTCAGTAATGAAAAAATTTACCTACATATGGGCAATAATACCATGGTGGCACAGTTGTAGTAGGAGATATCACTCTCATCTTTAGCAGAGATGGGATTTTAATTTTGAAAAATTGTCTTTATATACCTTCTATTAGAATAAACTTAATTTCGATTTCTAATTTAATAAAGGACAAATATTCTGTTTATTTTAATGACTGTGATTATTAAAAAAATAAATATTTTATTTATTCTAGTACATTTGTGGATGTTTGTATGTTAAATCTCCTATCTCTCCTACATTACAACTAACTGAAATGAATAATACATCAAATTTAGCATATAAGAAAAAATTTTCTTCTTTAATGAATTAAATATTTCTTTGGCATTTATGCTTGGGTCATATTAATCAAAATAGGATAAATAGACTCGTAGAAGATGGACCTTCAGGTTCATTGGAAGTGGAGGCACTTCTATCTGTGAGTCCTACTTAGAAGGTAAGATGACAAAGAGGCCATTCTCGATCAAAAGTTATAGAGCTAAAGAACCATTGAAACTGGTTCATTCTGATGTGTGTGGTCTTATGACTATTTGGACTAGAGATGGCTTCGAGTACTTCATCAATTTCATTGACGACAACTCAAGGTATGGATATATTTAGCTGATGCACCATAAGTCTGAATGCTTTGAGAAATTCAAAAAATTCAAGGCAAAAACGAAAAAGTGTCTGGATAAAAGTATTAAATCATTACGATCCGATCGTGGTGGGGAGTACCTCTTCGGAGAGTTTAGCGACTACTTATTGTCGAAAGAGATTATATCCCAGTTGACTGCACCAGACACTCCGCAGCAGAATGGTGTAGCAGAAAAAAGGAATAGAACTCTTATGGAGATAGTAAGGTCAATGATGAGTTATTTAGGATTACCCGATTCATTTTGAAAACTTGCATTAGAGACAACGGTTTATATTTTGAATTTGGTACCTTCTACTCCCACAAAATTGTGGACCGGGCGTAAGCCCGGTTTGAGACGTATTCAAATTTGGGACTGTCCAACACATGTGCTGAAAGAAAACATGGGTAAGTTGGAACCAAAGATAGAAATCTATTTTTTGTGGGGTATCCCAAGGGAACGAAGGGTGGTTCATTTTATAATTCTAAGGATCAGAATGTCATTGTTAGCACCAATGCCCAATTCTTGGAAGATGATTGTATTATGGACCGCAGGCCCAAAAGTAAAATCGTTCTGGAAGAATTGAGAGAAAATACTAGTAGAATGAAAGAGAAATCACAAGTCACTAATATTCCATTACCTCGTCGTAGTGAAAGGATTATCGGGACAGATGCAGATCATGATCAGAGTGCTACCATTAACATGCCTAACGAGCATTTGGGTAATGGTGCACATGGTTTAGATTATGCACAGCCTATTACTGCTAGTACACAGATGCATGTAATGCCTTATCGTAGTGGGAGGGTTGTTAATCAACCCGATCAGTATATGTTTTTGGAAAAGTTTTTTGATAGTTTCTTGGTAGAACTATATACCGAACCCTGTAACTACAATAAAGCACTCCAGGACAAAGATGCAGATATTTGCCAAAAGGTTATGAATTCAGAGATGGAATCTATGTATTCTAATTAGGTCTGAAAACTTGTTGAACCACTTAAAGGGATAAAACTCATCAGATGTAAGTGGATCTAAAAGAGGAAGAGAGGAGCAGACGGGAATGTTAAATCCTTCAAAACTAGACTTGTTGCAAAAGGATTTACTCAGAAAGAAGGGATCGATTATGAGAAAACTTTTGTATCAGTAGTCATGCTTAACTCTATTCGGATTCTCTTATCCATTGCGGCTCATTTCGATTACGAAATTTAGCAAATGAATATCAAGACAACTCTTTTTAACGAAAGTCTTGACGAGTGTATCTATATGGTACAACCAGATGATTTCATAGCAAAGGACCAGGAGTACATGTTGTGCGAGCTTAAGAGATCCATTTATGGACTTAAGCAGGCATCGAGGTCTTAGAATACTCGATTTGATCAAGCCATAAAGTCCTATGATTTTTATCAGAATCCAAATGAGTCATGTGTGTACAAAAAGCGTGACAGAAGCATGGTAGTCTTTCTAGTACTTTATGTAGATGATATCTTGCTCATCGAAAACTATGTGGAGGTGTTATCTTCAGTAAAAGTATGGTTATCCGGACAGTTCAATATGAAGGACTTAGAAAAAGCTAGTTACATTCTTTGGATCAAGCTTTTGCAAGATCGAAAACAAATGATGTTGGGCTTATCACAAGCAAAGTATATCGATGATATCCTTACTCGTTTTAGCATGCAAGATTCTAAAAAAAAGTTTCTCCCTTTCAGGCATGTAATAACTCTATCCAATAATTAGTGTCCTAAGACACCTATTGAGATAGAGAAGATGAAGGCAATTCCTTATGCTTTAGCAGTAGAAAGCCTAATGTATGCTATGCTTTGTACTAGACCCAACATCTGCTTTGTCGTTGGCATTGTTAGGAGATATCAGTCTAACCCAGAGCAAGAGTATTGGACTGCGGTAAAGAATATAATCAAGTATCTGAAAATGACTTAGGATTATATAATAGTTTACCAAGCAGATAGTCTAGTACCTTTAGGGTATACAGACTAGAATTTCTAAACTCGAATTTTCAGTCAGACAAAAATTTTCGTAAGTCAACCTCCGGATATGTGTTTACCTTGGGAGGTAAAGCTATAAGTTGGAGGAGTATCAAGTAATCCTGCATTCTTGATTTCACCGTGGAGACCGAGTACATGGCAGTTTCTAAAGTAATCCAAGAGGCCGTTTGACTTAGAAACTTTCTATTGGATCTAAATGTAGTGCCTTCAGTTCATTCGACTATTACACTTTATTGTGACAATAGCGAAGCGATTGCAAACTCGAAGAAAGCCAAAAGTCCACAAAAAAGGAAAGCACATTGAGCGTAAGTATCAATTGATACGAGAAATTATACAGAGAGGTGATATTGCTGTGACCAAGATTGTATCAAGAAACAACCTTCCAAATCCTTTTACAAAGAGTCTATCGGCTAAAACTTTTGATAGTCATGTAGAGGGCATGAGAGTTAGATGTATGGCAGTATGATTTTAAGTATAAGTGGGAGATTGTTAGGGTTGTATACTAAAACCCATTGATTTTAGTTAATTTTAGTATTTAATTTTATTTTAATAAAATTATTTTTTTATTTTATAAGAATCTTAATGAGCAATATTTGTAATATCATTTCTTTAATGTTATGCATGATTGTTCTTTATTCTGTACAGTATTTAATCTGGTGCGTAGAGTACGGCTTGCACAAAGAAGACCAGATTTAGGTTCTTACATAATATAAGTTCTTGTTCACAGTTTATATGACAATAGACAAATTATCGGTACGACTGTGGTACAGAGTTTTAGTAGACCTATCTTTTGCTTATGAAAAATAGATAATAGCGTCGTCTATAGTTCCGATAGTAGTAGTTTTTAGTTTCACTAATAATTGGAATGTAAAGATGAAGAAGAAAGATGATTAGTGGTTATGGCTCATTTTATCTCATGGACACTTCACTATCCCCCATCTCAAAATTAACTAATAAATTTAGTTTTTATAAATAAATAAATATATTTATATATATACCTCCGGGTCTCAAGTTGGGTTGGTTTTACAACATACCAGCCCAAGAATCGACCCAACCATATTGGCTTCAAAATATTTGGACCTAGAACTAACTCATCACCTTGGTAGAACCGAACTAACTCAACCCATAGAAGCCGAGTTTGGTTGGTTCACGGGTTATTCGGATCTCTTGGACACCCCTAGTAGCAAGAACTCAACTACTCAAGGAGAAGACGCTTGCAGCCATATAGTGGGAAAATCAACATGGTAAAGGTAAGGATGCTAAGGAAGCTTCATTAAGCCCAAGCAGCTCAAAAAGTCGACGGTCGTATAGCGATGTGGTACGCGGAATTACCAGGGCGTGACGAGGATGTCACGGGAATGGGTAAGGGAGAGTGTCACAATCCGCTAGCTCACATGGCACTAAAAGGCATGGAGAGGGGTAGCATATGGCAATTCAAGGCGTTGGAGGTTCGTGGAAGGTTCTAGAACATGCTAGAAGGATCCAGAGCAAGGAAGAACATTAAAGCACCTAGATAATTCCAGAGGAATGTGGAATACTCCAGAATATTCTAGATGGCTCAAGAAGACCCAAGAAGGGTATGGAAGATTCATCTAAGTCCTAAAGCATTAGAGAAGACTCTAGAATATAGGAGAAGATTAGGGAAGCTTAGATCTTTTCTAAGAAGATTCTGGAGGGCTTATCTTGACCCTTGGATCAAATCGATCCTTACCGTCCATTGAGGATGTGGAGGTTATATAAGGGTGGGAGGTCTTATTTCGAGATCAACGAAGTGATTTGAGAGATAGAGAGCTCTAGAGAGAGAGAGAGAGAGAGAGAGAGCCTACGAGCATGTAACTACTTGAGGGAGAGAGTCTTATAGCTTTGTAAAGAGCCTTGTATACATTCTTTGTATAGTGAAGATCCTTTACCCAAGTGTGTGTCTCATTATGCGAGAGAAAAAAAAGGTGTGCCTCTTGATCTTGAGTGAGGAAAAGGCTAATTTAGACACTCGAATGCGTTGTGTAGGTGCTGTACGGAGTGCAAATAAAAAAGAAAGTCTTAGCCCGTGACACAGTGCTCCAGATGTAGAATGGAAATGTTAAGTCTCAAAACACGTGATATTATTTACAATATTTCTATTCAATGACATAGAAAAATAAAAAAAAATATTGAGTACTCTTGTATATACAATAATTTGTCAATTTTATTGAGAATGAGTAATAATTAAACATTGTTTACGTCATATATTATTCTGTCAATAGCTCTGTCAAATTCCATATAAGGATATTATTTTATGTCTGAATGACCAATGGTGTGAGACCCCAACCTATTTTATTATTTGGAATGTTTAAGTGATTATGGAGTTTGAGTTGCCTCATAACCTCAGTGATATTTTAGATACATCTTTGACGCTTCTTTGGGTTGGCAAAAGGCATGTTTTGGTTTGGCAAAGGGCTGTAAACCAGTTCTAACACAGAAGACATTTTTCCCAGCGGCCCAGTTGACTAGAGGGGTTCCCCCAGTTGACTGAACTGGGATTCAGTCGATTGAACGATGTCGACAAGGCTTATTTTGGTATTCCAGTAACTTCATCCAGTCGGCTAGACAGGGGGCCCAATCAACTGAACCCTGATTTTTTGCCGTGTCTATAAAATGAAAAAGCCTGGAGATATTTTGAAATTTTATTTTTCAGATCTAGTTTCTCTCTCAAAAAACTTCTGCCTCCTCTCTACATTTTGATGGGCCCGGGGCTCGATTTTCAGGGATTTGACAACGGATCTTTGATGTTGGTGTCGGGGGCTTTGCATTCATCCGGACATAATTCTGTTTTGTCAATGTTCAATTTTTGAGGTGTCGAACTTTTGGCTCACCGAGGTAAGATCCTAGACTATATTGTTGTTTAAGGGTGTTTCGTGCAATTATATGCTTTTTTACCAATTGAAAATGCCATATATATCATGTTTTATGTTTAAACCTTATTTTTTGGGTAAAAAGCATGTTTTACGTTTTTCCTGGTTTAAAACATGATATGAATTGCGAATATCTTTGGTTTTCAAATGGTGGTTTTAAAAACGGTAGATTTATGAAAATATCGACACTTTGTGTTTTGGAGGTTTGGAGTTAACCCTCGCGGTTGAATCTCAATTTTGAAACGTTTTGATGGAAACGGGGAAAAATATTTTGAAAATGTTTTTGTTTTATCTCCAAGTTGATGGATTGATCTTTATATATGTTTAATGTGTAATTGTGAAAATATTTTTGTAGTCGAGCTACGGGTTAACGGGTATGTGGCACGAGTTGCCCTCGGTGGAAGTCTAAAAACATGCGCAGAGTAGGTACCTTTGTCCTTCGGGGTAATTCCCGTAAAGAAGGGGTGGTTTCTTTTGCCCCTCGGGTTTCGGTTTCGGACCCGTAAAGTCAGCAGTTACGTTGTGATGGCTCCATATAGAACTTGTCATTACCTAACAGGTCTTAAATGATTCAAGAATTAGGTAATGAGTAGGAGTCTATAGTTGTTAATTCTGTCCATTTGACAGAGTCGGTACATATGATTCATTTCTTTTTTCTCGGTGTGTGATCTAAGTGAAAAAATAACGTTTTGGATACTATTTTTCTTTAACTGTAAAATGTTATTTGCATTGCTGAATGCTAGGTTTTGAGGATGAAAAATCGTTTTGGAGGCTTATGGGAGTCTGATGGGTAAACCTGGGGTTTTATGACGTAAAATCTTTTTGAAATTCATGTGGTTGAGTCTTTATGCTTATGATTGCATAACTTATTTTACAGCTTTATAGTCTATTTCTATTGGGTTTTGGCTCACGGTGTGAAATTTTGTTGTAAAACTCTTTTCCAGGTGAACGTGGCCCTGTAGGTTAACCTTTGAGGTCCCCGGAGGTGGCTGTTGATAAAATCCTGTTGTTTGGTCTTTGTTAGGTAGTTTATACCATTTTGTATATGTTTCATGTTGGGATATAACATGTTGTAGAGCATATGTAATTCTTATGGATGTATACATGTTTTATGCTTTCGAGAGAACCATGGATTGGTTGTTATTTTTCGTAGTTTCTTACTACATTTTTTCGTTGCTGGGTTCAGCAGCTTACAAGAAGGGATTTTCAAATGTTTTAGGTTTCATTTATACTCTTGTGCTTCGGGGAAGATTTTGGAATGACCTAAGCTTCGTTTAAAAAGAAAGGATTTTCTTATCCCAAAAATATGTATTTTGTTTTTAAAGCCTTGGCTTGTGGGGCCGTAACCGTAGTCTCTTAGGCTACTCTTTTAAATCAAATAAACCTTCAGTAGTACGTTTTTACAAATGTTTTAACCTTGTTTTGGCTTTATGGTTTTCATCCCTTTTGTTCGGGCGATTTTGGTGGTTGTTGTGGTTTTTCGCGTGACCCAGAGTTTGGGGTGTGACAACTTGGTATCAGAGCTCTGGGTTCGAATACCTATGAGCTGTGCGAAGAAGGTGCGTCACCTTGTAAGGAAAGATGTGTGTGTGCTTGGTTGCCTGCATTTAGAACATGAGCATGTTAGTTGTTGAGCATGTTGATGCCATGTATATGTGAGTATGGAGGTTGGACCTTAGGATTGATTAATCTTGCCTTCGGGCATTTGAACTAACAAACTTGGGAGCCAAGTTAGAAACGCATTTTGCGAACGTGATTTCTAGCAAGAAATCTACGAAGGTTATCCAAAGTGACACGTCATTCTTATCGGCTCTCCTCGATATCGGTGTTGTGTCTGCATAATCGTTGTGGCTATGTGTGATAGCATGATTATGTGGTATATGTTAGAAATAACATGATAGATTAACCTTAGATTGTCGTGTTTCATGTTTTCCTTATATATAACCGTACACCCTTCGAGATGACAAGATCCGTGGTTTGGGTCTCGGTTGTGTGACTCAGTTGCAGTTGGTTGCTGAGAGGTAAGGTCATAGGTTAAGCGTCGATTGCTTGGTGTATTGTGGAACTCGTCAGTGAGTTTGGTTTAACCGTGTGAAGTTAACCTCGGTTGATAAACTGTTGAGCGTTGGTATGAGCAAAGTTTGTTCAGGTGTAGTCAAAGCATGGTTGCTGACTTCAGCTTTGGTAGCTAGATCTTTTTGTGGGTATGCTAGTGAAAATTTTAGTTGTGTTACGGATAACCTTGTGAATAGGGGCGTTAGAGACCCTAGATATTAGTTGTTGTGATTGGATTGTGGATAGTAAAAATCCCTTTCGGTTAGGGTTTGATGTACGTGATTTGGCCGTGTGATGAGTTAGGTACGTCATGAGCCATGCTATGTCATGAGTCGTGTCCTCAGGATGGGGTATAAATGGGAACATAGTGGATGAGAGCGTGATAATCCTTGACCGGGTGTATGTAGAGATATCAGAACGCGAGTGGTTCTGGGAATATCCATGCTAATAGAATGTTGTTGGTAGTCAGAATAGTGTCTAATGACCTTGGACGTGGTATACGTTGTTGAGGTTTGAGACTTGAGTTCTGAGTGAGTGAGCTCAAAGATAGGGGACGAGTATGAGTTGCAGATATGCTGGGAAGAGCATGGGTCGCGATTGTGTTGGAATGTGTAAGGGTTTAGGTTACGATTCTAACGTGAGACGATGTATCCTGGGTGTGATATGTCTGGAGGTTGCTTGTGTTCAACCTTAGGTTTTAGAGATGGGTATGCTGTTTGCCCAAGAAAACGAAGTGTGGAGTAAAAAGGTTCAGCAATATACCGTGTGGTTTGGCTAGCCTGGGGCGATAGGTGAGAAATCGTGGGTTGCGATGCATGTCATCGATGTGTCCTTTTAGAGCGGAAGTGCGAAAAGTGTCTGCATGGTTAAGGGAGTTCTTAGTAACTCTGATGAGAGTGAGAGGTCTCAAGATTGGGTTTCCCTTGTTGGGTGCCGTGCACTTCCTGTGTGAGATGCTTGGATAGTGGGCTCAAAACCGTGACGTGTCTGTGATTTGCTTAGCAGGAGTTAGGTGAGTAAGCGCAACCTTGTGGAGTGAGGTTTTGGCGCGATGAAAATGTTAACACATGTCTCCGTGCACAATTAGTGATGAGCTTGTAATCCTAAAGGATGTGTTGTACAAGATATGCGGATTGATGGTATTCGTATGTGTGCGAATGACGTCAAAGAGTTGAGAGCTTGGTGTAGCAGATGGTCTGAGTACCATGATCGGCGTTGACAGTAGCTGTTTGACTGTGGTCGATGTGGTTTCAAGGTAAGGTTTACAGGGTTCGTTGAGGACCAAGTGTTGAGGAGTTTTGAGAGTACAGTGGGAGTACGCTGAGCTTGGGTTATGGGTTTGTTGACCCTTTTCTTCTCTCTGGATGGAGAGAGAATTTCATTATAGACGGTTGTCTGGTGTGAGTTGTTTCGTCTCAGTTGGATGGAGATGTCGGGTTCTAGATTTTGGTTGTGTTATGAGATTGTGACAATCTCTATGGGTTCTGTATCCGTGTTAAGGTCCTTTGAGTGTGCCTTAGAGATTTGTATCGCCGTGATCGAGTGATTGTAAGATGGATTCTTCATGACTTTAACGCGTGGTGCGAGACGCTCTACATCCAAACGTCTGTGTGTGACCTAGGATTCGATTGCTCCCGCAGTTGGGGACCGTAAGAATCGCCTGATGGGGTTCGTATTATCTCGCAGTGAAAGACCGTAAAAGAGTACGTATGAATGTGGTAAATAAGTTAGTGTGGCTTGTTGGTATAATGGTTGAACCATTTGGGTTGTGTTCCCTGTGAGGTCGAGTTAGCATACCAGGAATGCTTTTGCTTGTTCTTTTAGATAAGGAAATTGGTGTTGAGCTGTAGAGTTCTTTTGTAGTGATGAGTTGAGGATCGTTGACCGTTGTGTGCGTATGGTTGTGCTTCTAGCTCATGGCCTAGCGGGAATTTTTTCGAAATAGTGCGGCGATGATATGCGTATAGTGGGTCCCTGGTAGACTTTTGTGAGTCTGGATTTGGATTCTATTTGGGACTTTGAGCAGCTTAGAGTTCTTAGAGTCGAGGAGTGGTCGTCGACTGTGGTAAGTGTTGTGTTTTGGCAGAACTATTGTTTATTCGGATGGTGGTTCCGAGAGTATGGTAAGGTAAGCATCAGAAAGGATTCGATGTTTGAGGAATCTTAGTTAGTGTGGCCTGTTCGAACTGACGCGATTGTTTAGTTGGGAATAGAGGGACCGTGATGAGTTCTATATATGAGAGAATTGCTATGTGTAAGATGCAAGTCTTAGTTGGTGACTTAGGTCCGAATATTTTGCTATTGTGGATCAAGGGATTGATGTATAAGTTATGAATTGGAGTTGATGTCGAATGATGATCATCATGTTTGCTTTTTCGGATGACGGCGATCATGTTTGATGTGAGGTTGATCTGTAGTCTTGGTATCAATGATCTGATAGCGAGACGTTGAGTTGTGTAGTGCTGTGTAGTGGTGTGCTGTTGCACGGTTGAAGCGATTGGGTTTATATAAATTGTTAGATGCCTATGAGATGTTCTATATGCGGAACATGTTTGGTCGAGTGATTCGTTGAGGTCAAGTGACCTTGTAGTTGTGATACTGGATTGGTTTTCAGTTGTGTAGAACCTTGTCTAAGACAATGGTGTATCACTTAGTGTTTCTCTTGGGTGAGAATTGTGGTTCGTGATAGAAGTTTGAGTAGAGGATGAAAGTTTGGAGAGAATACCTTCTTTGGTATTCCAGGTGAGTTAAGTGAGCATCTCTCTGGTGAGCTTCTCCCTAGAGTTAGGTGTTGTGTTGTTGCTCGTGGATCGGCGTCATGTCAGCTTCAGAGATGTTGATGTTGGCATCAGCAGAGTGATGATGTGGTATCGAAGTTGGTGGTCGTCTGGTGATCGTTAAAACTCGAGTGAAGTTTGTGCGTGGAACATGTGACTTCATGTGATCGATGTCGGAGTTCGGCGTCGTGTGTTTGGACTTGTGAAAATAGTCCTTGGTGTGCCTGGTGAGATGTGAATGAGCAAGTTCGTGGCAGTAAGAACGAAGGGGTGGTAGTCTCTATGTCCGGGCATATAACGTGTTTGAGATCAAGTACAGTGGTGAATTGGTCTCATGTGAAGCGTTTGTCGCTGGGATGGCTTGTGTTCGGCGAGAGTGATGTTTCGTGATTTGACGGTGTGAGTTGGATCTTGATCCTATGTCTCATGGATGACAGTGGCGTCAGTGGGACTTACACGTGTGGATAGTTTGTGTGAAGATCGAATCTACAAGTCATGTTTGCCTCGTGTGACGATAGGTTTGGGATTTCAATTATTGAGACATTTCTGCTGTTGTACAGTGTTGTTGGGTTTGTATTAGAGATTGTGATGATTGATGAGCTGGTATTTGGCTTAAGTTTCAGTGTTGAATTTCGGGAACGAAATTCCTTTAAGAGGGGGAGAGTTGTGAGACCCCAACCTATTTTATTTTTGGGAATGTTTAAGTGATTATGGAGTTCGAGTTGCCTCATAACCTCAGTGATGTTTTAGGTACATCTTTGACGCTTGCTTGGGTTCGAAAAAGGCATGTTTTAGTTTGGCGAAGGGTTGTAAACCAGTTCTAACATAGAAGACGTTTTTTTCCAGCGGTCCAGTCGACTGGACGGGTGTCCCCAGTCGATTGGGAGGAGGATCCAGTCGACTGAACGATGTCAGTAAGGCTTATTTTGGTATTCTAGTAGCTTCATCCAGTCGACTGGATTGGGAGTCCAATCGACTGAACCTTGATATTTTGTCGTGTCAATAAAAGGAAGAAGTCTGGAGATATTTTGGAATTTAATTTTACAGATCTGGTTTCTCTCTCACAAAATCTCTGCCTTCTCTCTAGATTTTGATGGGCACATGGCTCGATTTTTAGCGATCTGACAGCGGATCCTTGATGTTGGTGCTGGGGGTTTCACATTCATCCAGACAAAATTTTGCTTCGTCAAGGTTTGATTTTTGAGGTGTCGAGCTTTTGGCTCACCGAGGTAGGATTCTAGACTATACTGTTGTTTAAGGGTGCTTCATGCAATTATATGCTTTTTCACTGGTTGAAAATGCCTTATATATCATCTTTTATGTTTAAACCTTATTTTTCGGGTAAACAACATGTTTTACGCTTTTCTTGGTTTAATACATTATATGAATTGCAGATATCTTTGGTTTTCAAAGGGTGGTTTTAAAAATGGTGGATTTATGAAAATCTCAACACTTTGTGTTTTGGAGGTTTGGAGCTAACCCTCGGGGTTGAGTCTCGATTTTGAAACGTAATGCTGGAAACGGGAAAAAATATTTTGAAAATATTTTTGTTTGATCTCTATGTTGATGGATGGATCTTTATACATATTTAATGTGTAATTGTGGAAATATTTTCGTAGTTGAGTTACAGGTTGATTTTTAAATGATTCTCTAGATGTGCCGGGATAACAGGTATGTGGCACGAGTTTCCCTCGGTGGAAGTCTAGAAACGTGCGCAGAGTAAGTACCTTTGTCCTTCGAGATAATTCCCGTAAAGAAGGGGTGGGTGCTTTTGTCCCTCGGGTTTCGGTTTCGAATCCGTAAAGTCAGCAATTACGTTGTGATGACTCCGTATAGAACTTGTCATTACCTAACATGTCTTAAATCATTTAGGGATTAGGTAATGGGCAGGAGTCTATAGTTGTTACTTCTGTCCCTTTGACAGAGTCGGTACATAGGATTCATTTCTCTTTCCCCAGTGTGTGATCCGAGTGGAAAAATAACGTTTTGGTTATTGCTTTTCTTTAACTGTAAAACGTTATTTGCATTGTTGAATGCTGGGTTTTGAGGATGGAAAACGGTTTTGGAGGCTTATAGGAGTCTGATGGGAAAACTTGGGGTTTTATGACGTAAAACCTTTTTTAGGCTCATGTGGTTGAGTCTTTATACTTATGATTGCACAACTTGCTTTACAGTTTTATAGTCTGTTTCTATTGGGTTTCGGCTCATGGTGTGGGATTTTGTTGTAAAATTTTTTTGCAGGTGAACATGGGTTTGTAGGTTGACCTTTGAGGTGTCTGGGGGTGGCTGTTGACAAGACCCTGCTGTTTGGTCTTTATTAGGTAGTTTATACCTTTCTGTATATGTTTCATATTAGGATATAACATGTTGTTGAGCATATGTAATTCTTATGAATGTATGTATGTTTTATGCTTTCGAGAGAACCATGGGTTGGTTATTATTTTTCGTAGTTTTTTACTACATTTTTTCGTTGCTGGGTTCAATGGCTTACAAAAAGGGGTTTTCAAATGTTTTAGGTATCATTCATACTCTTGTGCTTCGGGAAAGATTTTGAAACGGCCTAAGCTTCTTTTAAAAAGAAAGGATTTTCTTATCCCAAAAACATGTATTTTGTTTTTAAAGACTTGACTTGTGGGGCCGTAACCGTATTCTCTTGGGCTACTCTTTTAAATCAAATAAACCCTCAGTAGCACGTTTTTACAAAGGTTTTAGCATTGTTTGGGTTTTATGGTTTTCATCCCTTTTGTTCGGGCGATTTTGGTGGTTGTTGTGACTTTTCGCGTGACTCGGAGTTTGGAGCGTGACATATGGAGTTTAACTTAACTTAGCTGAAAATAATATTTTAATATTCATAATGCCCTAAATAAAAAATGCAAAAGATGACAATTGGCACTCCACGTAAAGAGTGTAACAGTAAACGGAAGTTATTCAAAAGATACTTGGCATCGTAGGAATTATTCTTGTTTAAAGTAGTTATAAGAAGTTATAAGAAGTTATTGTTAGTTATACTTATTTATGGAACTTTTATATAATAAAAAAAGAGAGCTTTTTTTAAAATGTCTTATATGGGCAAAAATGTTTAAGGTGGCTTGTTTAAGGGATGAGATATTTTAATCAGGTGACTGAGATGTTTGTTCACCCATTAAGTTTTCATATCCCAAAACATACATTGTCAATCTCAGCCGTCTATTCACGTCAGCTTTTTCTTCCCTCCCCTTTCCTTTTCATTATCTTCATTTTTTTGTGCGATAATGTAAAATTATTGTATGTATTTTTTCTTTTGTTTTTATTAGATTTAGTAGTTAATTTGATAAATCTTATATTTATATTTAATTTCTCTATTTAGATAAGAGGTCTTCGTTAATGGTTGATGTTTTGTTCAAATTACTATTTTTTTCTTTGAATGCGACTGAAAGATATCCACTCTTTTGGTTATGTCAAATTTTTACAATATTTTCTTCTCGTAAATTTTTTTAGGATAATATTTTTACTAGAATATCATATTGTTTCTTGGTTCTTATTTAAACCAATTTAAACCAAACTAAGTCTCTGTTTTTTTTTTTGCTTGGTTCTTATTCAAAAAAAAAAAAATCAAATTGGTGTTAGAAGATGGGTCTACCCTAAATATGTTGTATAAATGAACTATTCATATTGTAATTAGATTTATTTTTTATATAATATTTTTCTTAATTTTTATTATTATTAATTGTTGTCCATAATTAATGTTAAATATAAATTTCCTTAAAAAGTGTTTGTAGAGGGGGTGAATTCACAAGATTTCTATAAATAGAAATAATGTATACATCTTAAGACTTCATTTTATAAATCCATTAATGAATTTTATTAGTTTAAATTAAATTGTAGGAGTAGCGTAACGTAAATTTTTATTCAACAATCTTCAAGAGATAGTATTTAACATTTTTCGAGTAATTATAGGTAAACGGTAGCATTTTTTCAAATATATTTATTCTTATTATTATAAAGATTAATAAAATCTCTTTTTATTAGTCTTAAATTTAGGGTCGGCCATGAAAATAGGCCATTAAAGCCATAGTTTTAGACCTCAAATTTTAAGTTAAATTTTGAGGCTTTGGAATATTTTAAAGCATTTACATAAGGTTGACCTTGAGTTTTATAGAGTCCAAAGCAAACTTTTAAAATAGGATCTTGCAAAATTTGTACAAATTACAAATCTAAAAAATAAAATCAACTTAAAAATAATTATCACATAAAAAAAAACACATAAAATTAGTACTTCTCATTTGATAATCCCAAAGGGAATCATAATGAGTTAATCTGTGTGAATTTTGACTGTATCAATTGTAAATAAAAGGTGCAAACAAAATAATAATAATAATAATATTATTATTATTATTATTAATTTATTTTAAAAAAATAAATTACTTGAGGTAATTTCTTATAATAATTAGTTAATAAATTCTTACTTTTTCTTTTTAAGTTGTGGTGTTTAAGATACGTCCTCATTATTTTAATTTGTACAAATAGAATTGACATTTTAGTTGAAAGTATTATAGCCATTTTATTCAAAATAAATTAAAAGTATTTAGAATACTGAAAAAAATATATATTTTAAATAAAATTTAGTTGAATGTTTAGATATGTCAAATAGTATAATTTAAAAGCCAACTTTTTTAAAAAAATCAAAAATCAAAAAATTTAAGTTATCCCAAAGGAACAAACAATAGCCATGCTTCAACATAAAAGGAACAGAAATGCTCAACAATAGTTCTGCTTCAACATAAAAAACATTTTGGGCAACATAAAAAACAAACAATCCACGCTTGTTCCAATCGGCACGGCGACACCTCGCCAACTCCAGTTCCTTTGACTTCTGTTGTCACAAAAGAACCTTTTTGTAAACAAACTGCCTTTCGTGAATTAGAGAGATACTGCAGTTTTTTCAACAATTAAATTGAGATTTGAAGTTCACTCCCCCGAAGTGCCACATAGACAATAATACATAGTGCCTTTTGCAATTAAAAATATTCAATGCACATTAAGTGATTCACTCTCTTCTCTTACACTGCATAGATAATGTTATATGGAACTTCATAACTATTAAATAATTACTTCTACTAGACTCTAACACCCAAAAACACATGAAGGTTGGAAAATCTCGTTTGAAGATTGATTTGCACTAATTAATTTTTTTAAATAAGTTAAACGTCGCAAATAAGGCGAACCAATCAATTACATAAACGAAAAAGTAAAGCAAACACAATCAACACGAGATGGCGATTTTTACGTGAAAAAACTCCAAACCAAATAAAACTCACGAGACCGCATCGGGTTTAAGAAATCAAATACTATATCAAGCATTAGTTACAAATACATCTTACAACCCCGATGTTTCACCCACAACCAATGGTAGTAAGCCTATTTTTACCGAATCCATGTGCATCAACTCCTGTGCTTGACCGCCACTGGAACCCACCACCGGACTTCAACACTAACGGAATCTTCCACCAGACTTCAACACTTGAGAATCTTCTCAAATGACTCTATGAACATGAACAGATCGTTGAAGGTTTGAATCCTTAATGATAGACTTGATTGTGCGAAAGCTAAATGATCATCAAGACTTGTTGACAGGCTTTGAAGCTTTGTTTCTCAACTTGAAAGAGCTCCTTGGTGGTTAGGGCTTGATATAAACTAAGGAGACACACTTTAGAAACCCTGGCCGTCATATCTTTATAATCCCATGCAAAAACCTAGTTGTATATGTGCTTTTTAAAACTGTCTTGTGACGCCCCGTTCCTCGGGCACGTCGGGACATATATGTAACTATAAATATGGGACATATTCTAGCCGAACATTCATAAATACATATGATAATTAATACATCATTAACGGTTCAGAATTTATTCAAAATACTTAATAATTATAGTCATCCAGAAAATTTCAACAAAAGCTACAATATGCCCATGAAAAACTGAACAAAATATCCAAAAAGTAGATGTCCTACGTCTTCGAGCTGCGTCATTGGGGTTAATCGGGTCCTGCCACTCTCCCTTTTCTTCGTAGTCTTCTTCCTCAACGAACATGCCTTTCTCAAAAGATTCTTCTTCTCTACCTGTGGCACGGATGCCATGAGCCGAAACTCAAGCAAATTTTCTAAATCATCTAGCAAACTCACAACAAGATATCCTACAATACATATCGTATAATACCCAATACAAATTTAAAGAGGAGCAGAGATATAGACAATTTATCATTTTCAACAGGACAAGCACATATAAGAACAATGGTGCGAGTGCGTGATGCAGATGAATGCAATATAGATGCCCAACCCAAAGTACTTCCAAAATAATATCATAAATTCTACACTAGGAATTACAGAGTAGACTTGATGGTGTATTAACCACTTAACCTATCATAGCTTCGTTGCGGAAGGTAAACGCTCGTCTTGGCTACCTGTCTCAGCCATTTTACTCAATGACAACGGCGTGGGGGTGGGCCACCCAGTTTATCAGCCACCCTTATACGGGCCAACGGTCCCACATTAAGTACTTTGATACTCGTTAAGCGTCAACCAAAAGTCTAAATGAAGCTAGTAACTAACCCATGATGCCTAAATCCCCCTTTTATAATCAAAAACCTCAAATTCAATATTAATATGGCAACAAGGACGTCCTAGATCCATAACCACTGAATAAATGATTTTCATATTACTCAAACCAATTGAAGGATACGAAAGAGACTTCGATAACCCAAGATAACATGTAGGAATGTTCATGATGTGCAATATGCTTCTCGTGTACTATTAATCATAGCATGACATATGAATATGATATGCATGGCACATGGTACAACTTACTAAAGTATCAAGTACAAGCATGCGAAGTATAATCACAATTTATGTAATATAGAATCGAACCATCGGCATGAGTTCATTTCATCAAATGTATCAATTTCATACACTATTTACTTTAAAAGTTCATATAAGGTTCACACACTTAAGTTTCATATATAATACGTCTTTCGAACACTTAGCCAATTTTAGGTAAAAGTTTAATTGCTAATTTTAAAGTTTCAACAGTGTTTTGAAGTACTTAGACATGGATCTAATTTTTGAAATTTTAACACCAATTAAATAAAAATATTTTCTACAACTTTCATGTTATCACTAAAGTTAGATCTTAGGGAACAGGGGTTATTTATTTTATTTAAGTAAAAACTGGTCAGCATTTTGCAGAGAAAAATACAAAAATTGGGCCTCTATTGGCCACTGTTTTGGGGCATCAATTCAAGGGATCTAAGTCTGATTTTTGGTGAGGTTTTATTCTAAGGTGTCTTCTACAAGTTTCATGTTTTATGTTATGGAAAGTTGTTTGGAAAGAGTTTGATAATTTGGCCAATTTATAAAAAGGGTTCAGTCAGCCTAAAAAGAGTCTGCAGAATGTGTTTTTAACAGAGAATACTCAAAACCTTTGCGGTATCATCCGAGGGTATTTTGGGCTGATTACTACTCAGTAATTAGTTTAATATGTTAGCTACATTTTTCATGTTTACTATTTTTGGATTTGCGGTCTAAAAAGTTGGGTTGTGGGTCTCACAAAATTGTGTGACAGAGAGGTCTGTCAGTCATTGAACCTCAACAATGACTTTGGAAGATGTTTTGACCCATCAAGACTTTATAGTTTTGGTTCATGTTTGCTGGACAAAAAGATAAATATGTTCTCTACAAGTTTTATGTTTTGACCTAAACTCGGTTCTCACTCTAACTTAGGATTGTTAGGTCTACAACTCAGAGTGGTCAAGATCTGACACTCTTTGGGAAAAAAAATGAGATATCTGGAGTTCTACCCAACAAGATCACCTCAAACAAATTTTGTATGAAATATAACTCAAAAATCTAGGTTTATACGTAAAATCACTTTAAAATCATTTTTCTACAATTAGTTATGATGTTTTAAAGTTAGTGGCAAAATCTTGGTAAGCCCAGAAAATCAGGTAACTTAGGGTTTTGGTTGCTTAGCTTGTGTTGTGTGCATTTTTTGATGTGTTCTCTTTTCATGCATGCCATAAATTCATATAAACCAAAACTCCAGAATACACACAAGCCATAAAACTGAAAAACATATATATGCAAGTACATGCAAAGCTTTTCTAAACACAAACAGTCCCTAACCACTCCTACGACGCCTTTTTGAATTATTTTTGTTTCTTTCTTTCAGGGTTACTTATAGAGATGGATTGAATGTTACCTTATGAGAGAATATCAGAGAGTTTTAGAGAGTTTGCTTACCTTGTTGGATGCTCAAATAGTTGTAGGAGAATAGGACTTAGCTTCAATACTCCTTCCTTAATCATTTTCTCCTCTCTCTTCTTTCCTTCTTTCTTCTTCTCTCCTAGAACACTTAGATAATTTTTTTGTAGTTGCTCTCCCTCTCTCACCCTCTCTCTCAGCCGAATGTGTATATGGAGAACGGGGGGTTATGCTTTGTTCTTATAGAAAAAAATGTAATTGAGGATTAATTATTACATAATTTTAAATTTTGAATTTTCTTTGATTCTTATTGGTTGCATGGGAGGTGGGAGTGGCTTGAGAGATATATTTTTAGATTTGGGACAGGTGAATTTCGGCCAGGCCTATTTGGGAGACTAATAGGCTGACTTTTGTATTTAATTTGGGTTTTAAATTAAGTTTTGATACCATTTTATGGAAGAATATACATAAAATATTAATTTTATGTATTTTTTTGATATCTAAACCTATTAAAACCTATTATATTAATGTATTTATAATTAATTTAGTCTTCCTATGATTTATCATAATTTTGATAGCAATTAATTAAATAGGTGTAGTATTTGGTCAAAATAATGCTTAATTAATACATCTTTTCTCATTTTTTAAGCTTAAAAAAGCAAAAAGTAACTTTTTGTGCACAAATTTCTAGGTGGCCAGCCATGCAAGGATAATTTGGTTATTTTTATTGTTATTTTATATTTTATTAATTAATTGTATATAAATATCTAATTTTAGGCATTCATGTGTTAAATTTTGAATTTTTAAAACTTTTTGCTGTACTATGGGCAAAATTGTTATTTTATCATATTTATGAGAATTTTTTATTTTTTATTTTTTATTTTATATTTTATGTTATTTACTTAATTTATGTCGTTCTGTGACTTTTCTAAGTATTAAGATTTTATCTCTGAGTATTTGATTTTTTTAGAATTTTCGGGTCAAATTAGAATTTTCGGATTGAGGTAGGGTTTCTCTCATTCCTGCAGCGACATAAGTTCTCATTGTGTATCCGTCGTTAATACTAGGGTTTGAGTCGAGTTGTTACAATCCAGGTGATTACTACTAGAGCCTGAACCGGGGTGTTACATGTCTCCCAAAGGACCGCTTGAGCGATCTTTTCACCGCTCGAGCGGTGATGCCTGTTTTGCAGCACCTGTTGCAGAGATGTGCGAAACTGAGAGCTCTTCAAACTCGAGCGGTCTGTTTCGTTTTGCAGCTTTGTGTCGTTTTGGCTCCGATTCTTAATTCGCTGCAATACGTAGGCATACTTCCAACAGATCAAATGTCAAATATCACATAATAAAATAAACAATTTAAATAATTATTTGTCACATATCTGCCAAACAAAAACCGAATATTGCTAAGGGCAAAATTTCTAACAATGGTGTTTATAACTTATAACAGAAGTTATAAGTATTTTGTAAATGTATTAATTTATAACTAAAATAATAAAATATTTATAATTTATAACAAAAAATTATAAATATTTTAAAAAATTATAATTTATTACTAAAATAAGTATCATAAAATTTAAAACTAACTGTTGAAACTTTGCCAAACACTGCAAAATCATCACATTAGTAACTACAGCACTGGCACAAGGCACCACTACACCACTTGTGTTTGGTTTTTTCTTTGCGGACTGAACCAGTCAAACCCGTGATTCCCGAGCTCGATTCGATTTTATTTTTTAAGTTTTGGTTCTTAAAAAGGCAGTTACTGCTTTCTTATGCAGAAGTCACCACCTTCTTCTTCCTTGTCTAAACCTTACTCACTTTACTCTCTCTCTCTCTCTCTCTCATTCTCTCTCTCTATATATATATATATATATATATATATATATTACGGGAGAACCGGTGTCATTCTGTCTATTTTTTGATACCCAAAAAGTATAATTATTTTTAATTTAATACTACATATTTAATCTATCAAAACAAAAACGGTAATGGCAAAATTGTAAACTCACAATACCCCACTACTCCACACGCCAACCCACATATTGGGACACCAGTCACCAACCTAACTGCTTCCACATTCTTCTTCCAATATCTCCAAAATTCTGCTTTAAAAGAATTCAATGGGTTTGTTTGGGGCCTTTTACCCTTATAAGTTAATTTTGAAACTATATTAACAAAATAGGAGTTTTTAAACTTTATTCTTAACCTACGCAAAAGTGTATTTTTAGCAAACACATTTTATTAATAAACGTGTTTGGCACAAATCCTTTAACTCTACCCTTCTCAAATGTTGAAGAGTGGCTAAATAACAACATAAAAACGTTTTTTTTTAGTAACAACGCTTTTTATTTTAATACGTAAAACGTTTTTAGTGAAAACATTTTTAAATCTTTTCAAATAAATCATTTTTAAGAAACACGCCTTTAAAGTTTATACTGAAAGCGTTTTTAACAAAAATGCTTTCATTTTAAATTCTCGTGGGCCGTTTATTTTATTTGTTCTGTTATTGTTGTATTGAAAGCGTTTTTAATAAAAACACTTTCAATTGTTGTACTGAAAGCGGTTTTACTAAATACAATTTTCTTTTAACTTCTCCTATGCAGTTTATTTTTATTTTCTCTGGTATTGTTGTATTGAAAGTGTTTTTCTTAAAAACGCTTTTAGTTGTTGTACTGAAAAAGTTTTACTAAACATGTTTTTCTTTTTAATTCTCTTGGGCAGTTTATTTTTATTTGTTCAGGTATTGTCGTATTAAAAGCGTTTTTCTTAAAAATACTTTTAGTTGTTGTACTAAAAGCGATTTTACTAAACACACTTTATTTTTTAATTATTCCAGCTACCTCAAGTTTGAAAAGCTAACTTCAGAATCGTTTGACGGCAAATCCATCGACCATTCGATTCAGAGTTATACATGAATGTTTAAGAGTATAAATTTATCTTTCAAATGCATCAAATAATACAGAAAATAGAGGTTTGCACATATCATAATGATCTCACAAAGTTGGTTGCTCGCTATGATTATTTATTCTTATAACTTTATATGTACATTTGTTCCAACTACTGCATAATTATCCAATGGATTAATATCACCTTCAAATTTAAATTTTAAATAAATGTAACAACACACATATGAGCAACAATATAAACACAATTTTAGTACTCAAACACACATATCACGTCTATACATTATTTCATTATCAGTACGACACATAGTACAACAGGCACTTCAATAATTGAACGCAAACATCTCGTTCATACATGAACTGAACTTCCAAACTAATCCATACTAGAATACACCCACACATCATGTGCTTCCATCATCGTCCGACATTTTAACATTCGATTGGTAGGTAGCATCCACTCTAATTGTGGTACAATGATGCATCGTACAGTAAACCTTCTTCTGCTCGCTCCCTCGATGTCTGTCGCAATTGAACCTATGTAACCGCATTTGCATGCGATTAACTTCTTTGCGAAGACGATGCAAAGCCATCTGCAATTGTTGACTAGTATCAGTGGGCATGTTCTTCCCAAGTTTTCGTGAGATTTGAACTCCAGCTGCTGGACAGTCATGCACTAAGACCTCCGATTGCGTTATCCAATAATACAACTCAGATCGCAGGGAACTCGTAATCCTATTGCGTAATCCTATAATAGCTGTAGGATTGCGAAATCCGATTGTGTAATCCAATAATAGCTACAGGATAGGACCAACATTGACCCAAAAAAAAAGAAGAAAAAAGCCATGTAGCACAAGTTTTGAGCTCAGCAAATTTCATTATAGCTTTCGATATGTACATCCCTTTCCTTTAAGCATTTATTAAGTAAAACATAACCAAGCATTTGAATAACCAAAACTTAGTGCATATAAAACAGGTTTCTCTATGTAAGGGCCTGTTTTTTAAGAATCATATTAGCAACCTTAAATAGCCAACTAGAATCGTCAATAATCTCCCAATTTAGAGAATTATTCAATTAACATAAAAAATAATAAATAAATAAAACAAATAATAATAATAATAATAAATAACGATATTCATGGAACAATAAAATGAAAATAATAGAAAATCAACAAGTAGCCAAATAAATATACAATAAAAACAATAACAATTATAAAGTTAAAATTAATAATAATAGTAAATAAGATATTAAATTACAAAATGATAGATATAATCTCACCACCTAGATATAACCAATATACACACACATTCTCCAACAAACATA
>JAOTRH010036919.1:0-20526 GCA_034768845.1 Heliamphora exappendiculata
TTTTATAAATTTTTTTATATATATTTAAATTATTTCAATCACTAGACAATTGTGGAGTAAAATTAATTTTTATATCCATCTCGAAAAATAAATCAATTGATTTTTTTTATTTTATTACTAGTTGTAACATATTATATGTCGAGTTCTACCTAATTTCTATATCATGTTATAATTTTTTACATTTTATATTTTCTTATTAACATATTTTTCGATACAGATAAACTCTTCAGGCACTACTATTTATATATTTTATTGTTAACCTAACTCGTTCAAGAGATTCATTATAATATTTAAATCCTACTTTAACAATTAAATTTAAAATATGTGCGGAACAATGAACATGAAATAAAGTACCAGATAATGAAAACTGTAAATTACGTTTTAAATAATTAACACATTCATTATTATAAAAAGTATTATCTAAAGTAATAGCAAATATTTTTGACGCAATACCCCACGAAATTAGTTATTACCTAATAACTATACCTAAAGAATGACTGGTATAAATTTTTTTTATAATTTTAAATAAAAAAATTCTTTTACAAAAATTTTAATCATTATCTATAAAATGTGCTGTAATACATTGAAATTTTTTAGCATTTCTAGCAGTCTATAAATCAGAAGTTAAACTAATTTTTTTCTTTTAAATTTGTAAATAAATCCATCAACTCAGTTTTAATTTAATTAAATCAACTTAAAATTCTATTTATAGTAGTATTTCTAAAAAAATGTTAAAATTGCGAAATAAATTCGGTTTGTATTATTTCTTCAAATGTCGGTTGTTCACTCATTAAAAATGGCTGTTTTTATTTTATTATATAATTAACAATAGAATTTTGTGCGTTGGTAGGTTCCTGCGAAAAATTAATATTATTATCAGTTGCACCCATACCTATTTACATTTGTGAATGAGATTAAGATGTGCACTTTTAAGGTGACTATTATAATGAGATTAAGATGTGCATTTGTGAATGAAATTTTTTCTTTAATAGTAACGATACCATTATTATTTTTTCCAAAAAAAATTTAGAAAAAATTCACACATTTAAATTTTTTTTGCTAAATGAACTTACAGATGCAGATGCACCAACAGATGTTAATGAAGCAGTGAGTGGATTATGAATAGGAGCAGAGGGTGGAATTAGAACCACTAGGTAAAAATATGAAAATATCTTTTTCTTCATCAACGATAAAAATATTTGGATCCATTGATAAAAAAATTATAAAATTTTAAAGCGAAATTGATAAATTAGAGAATAGAAACTAGAATTTAAAAAATTTAAAAAAAATGTAAAATTTAATTTTTTTTAAAAATTAATTAATATTTTAAAAAATATATTCAAAATTTAATTAAATATTACAACAAATAAATTAAATTGTAGAAAATAAAATAAACCGAATTAAGGAACTCTGATATTTAATCTTGATCTCGATCGTTTTGAGTTTTGATCTTGATTTTGATATTTGATCTTCACTCCTTGATTCGCTAATAATTGCACCGAATCTGAATATCACTGAATAATTAGAGGAGGATTAGAGAGAAGAAAGTAGAGAGAAGAGAGATGTTTGAATAAAATTTTCATGGAATATGCATCCCTATTTATAGGGAAAATTTGTATTAAAAAAAATTTAGCCGTTGGTCGAGCCCAACGATCAAAAAATTTGGGCCGTTGATTTTATATCACAAACAATTTGTGTCGTCCATTTTTAAAAATTGACCGTTGGGGGAATGGGGGCGGGGCGAACCAAACCCAACGGCTAACCCGGGCTCGGGCCTATGGGCACTCTTTTGCCGGGCCTCGGGCCGGGTCAGCCCACAGGCTTGGGGGAGGCTCAAGTCCAAAAAATGTACAGTACGGGTCGGCTCGGGCTCGAGCCTTGGCCAAGCCCGTATAATAACGGGCTCCAATCGGGCCTCGGGCCTCCGTCGAGCATCGAGCCATTTTTACACTCCTAAGTTGATCTACCAAATTCTTTACCCAATCAAACAGGCTTCTACGATATTGAAGGTTCCACTGATACCTATAGATAAATTGCTGGTTTAAACTTCCCACTTATGCATTTCTTTGGGATGACATCACAAAAACCCTTAGAAAAGTGCAGCGGAGGGCTTCTTGCCAAGCCCATTTATCACACCATAATCGTATATGTTGAGAATTTTGACCCTAGTTTAATTCAATTTTTATTTGACAAATTTGTGACAAATTGTCATTTAAAATATTTATATTTTATTCTGTGATATTTGATAGTTGGTCTATGAGTGGTATGCCTTTATTTTACAACGGTGAAAGAAACAAAGCTAAAATCGTCTAAATACAGCAAGCGGTGTTAGACCGCTCGATAAACTGATCGAGTGGTCCAGTGAGCGGTCAATAAGAGCTCTCAATTTTTGCATCTAGTTTCCTATGGCTCTGCACAGAAGTAAAATTAAAGAAAAGTATTGCGACCTTGACTTAATATATCGATCAGTCTAAAGACATCTCTTTTGGAGGTCTGTTTTATTCTATACTTGCAATTACAATTGTGTGATTGACTAGTTTGACATCCATTTATACAGATTAATCAATTGGTTTCTCATGTTGATATAACCAATTGTTGAGATTTTAGGCACAAATTCTCAAAATATGATATGGTTGGATAACGAAAAAAACTCATGTAGGCTTTAATCTACAATAGTTAACACAAAATAACAAGAACAATCATGAATACAAAAAAGTATGTGATTTGGCTTATTGCTTACTTCTACGAGAGAGAGAAAAAATACATTATATGAAAATAAGGATTACAACAATCACTTTCTACCTCATAATATATTTATGATCTCAAACTAAGTCTCTTGCCGTCTCTCTACACTCTCTGATCTCTAAAATTGAGCCTTACTATGTGTATTAGACGTTTTGAACGTTCTAGGATTTCAATGGGACATAAAACCCTTATATAGGAAGCCTCTAAATCAAAAAAAAAAAAACCCTAGCCGTTGCACAAAAATTGCTGCTATGTGGCGGACCAGGGGTGACGCTACCTTAGGACCATTAATTTTTAAAAACATATTATTATAGTGTATGTGTGTGTGTGTGTATTTGACACCATAAAAAAATTATATTTGACCCCATAAAATAATATCAACAGCTATTCCCAGTCACGTAATTTGAAACCATTTATAAATGTAAAGAAATTAATATAAATTAATTTCTATTTTATTCTATTTTTGATATATGGCAATTCCATGGTGATTAAGAATTCCTATGTGATTAGAAAGTTGTGTGGTTTAGGATCTCTATAGGTTTAGAAAGTTTAAATTTCTTGGTAAGAAATGATCTCAAAAGATCTAAAACTCCTAAAGGAACCCTGATCTTGTGGCTTATCAATCTGGAAACTTTGCTGAAGACCAAATCTGTGGTACTCATAGACAAGTTAGGAGTACAAGCAGTTAAAGCTAGTTTTGGCTGGGAGTCTCAACCACATGATTGCTCGAGCGCTCAACTATTCGCTCGAGCAGTGCCCAGGCTTTTTAGTTGTTTCTAAATTTTGCCTGCTTGGAGATTGGTGATCTATATATATAGATCCTTGGTGGTGCACGAAATCATTTCTTGAGACAATTACTCTGAGCATCAAGATCTATCAAGAGTTAATTTGTGCATCACAAACATTGAAGATTGTTCATGACAAAGCTTAGACGGCGTTCTAAGTGTCAACGGAGGATTTTGCCAGAGAATGCTTCTATAAGGGTTCGTTGTAGTAGGAATCAAGAGGTGAACAGTTAACGAGTATTCGACTTACAACTTAGAACTAGAAGATTGAGAAGTCAATCAACAGAGTCTATAAGATTGTTTTTGTATCTGTTCATTGTTAGTGCTTGTTTCTTAGACTTGGTAGTCTCATGATTTATTACCCTTTGGATTTTCCACATTAAAAATTTGGTTGTTGTGGGTTTTCCTTCTTGGATAGTTTATATGGATGTGATTGATGATTAATTACTATAAAATATTAATTTTTCAATATTAAAGGAAAAATTATATTTTTCAATTGGTATTAGAGTAGATTTTTTTGTCCAAAATGTTCTCGATCCTAATCAATCATATACATGAAATTTGTTAGAGATGAAAACTTAACTGTTTGACCCCCGTTATTAGATGGAGGAAACTATCCCCATTGGAAAGCTCGAATGAGGGTGTTTCTCAAATCTATTGACGAGAGGGTGTGATGTCTGTTGTTATTGGCTATACCACATCTACTATTAAATTTGGTACTAATACTATTTTAAAACCCATTGAACAATGGGAGAAAAAAATTTAGATGAAGCAGGCTAGAATAGCAAGGCTATCAATGCTATTTTTAGCAGTATCACACCTGAAAAATTTAAACGTATATATACATGTGAAATCGCTAAAAAAGCATGTGATATCCTTGAAACCACACACGAAGGCACATCAACTGTTAAAATGTCTAAACTTCAAAAGCTCTCTACAAGTTTTGAAACTCTTCGTATGGAATATTATGAGACATTTGATGAATTTTATGCTAAGTTGAGTGACATCGTTAATTCTAGTTTTATTCTTAGTGAAAAAATTCCTGATTCCCGCATTGTTCAAAAAGATTTATGGTCATTACCTGAACGATTTTAACCAAAAATTACTACTATAAAAAAAAGGTAAAGATATTGATTCTCTTAAAGTAGAACAATTAGTTGAAAACTTTCAGACATTTGAATCTACTCTACGTCAACCTAAAAAATCAAAAGGTGTTTCTTTAAAATCTTCTAAGGTTGAGCTAGAGTCTTCAGATGATGAAACTGATATTGATCCAGAGGTTATGGCTTTTATTGTTAAAAAATTAAAAAAATTGTTTTAAATAAAAAATCTAGCTTCAAGTCAAAATTTGAACATTTTGGTAACAAAAGTAAGAGCGTGGTTAAATTTAAAAAGAAAAAAGCTAAAGTTCAGAACCATAATATACAATGCATTGAATGTCAATGGTATGACCATATTGCACAGAATTGTCCAAACAAACAGAAAAGAAAAAAAAGTGTTCACTGTGACGTGGGACAACGAGATTGAATCATCTAACGAAGGAAACGAGTCAAAACCAGAGAATGATGAGAGTAGGTTCATTACTGTAGACACCCCAATTTGACCCCGTCTAATCTTAGGTGAATCCGATGATCAAAACGATTGGAATGATGCCTCAGTACGATCTTCGAAAAATGATCCAAGCTCGATATTTGAACCCAATTGTCAAAACCTTCAAAGCATTGAAATCTTTTTGAACAACCAACTCTAATGTGGCGACCGCAAATAGAACCCTTTGGAAACTTCTACTTGTTGTGGCGACCGCCATGTTCATTGTGGCGACCGCCAATAGAACTTCTTGAAAACTATGGACCAAAGTGGTGATCGCCACCTCCAACATGGTGACCGCTAACTTTTATTGTGGCGACCACCAATAGAACTTCTTGGAAACTATGGACCAAAGTGGTGACCGCCACCTCTAGCATGGTGACCGTCAACTTTCATTGTGGCGACCACCAATAGAAGCTCTTGGAACCTTTTCAAACATGACAATCGCCAACTCATAACCTGGCGATCGCTAACTCTAAATGACCTGATGTGTCCCAAAACGTGTTAACATCTCATTGATTGAAGAGTTCTATAAATACCATACCCGGCGTACATTTTCAAGACAGGATTTTAGAGAAAAGTTTAGTGAGAGAAACTCTGCCGAGTCGCTGAATAATCCTAGCCCCAACACCGAAATCCTATCGAAGTACCGAAAGCTGAACCCCCAACCGATACTGAAATCTTTGCTTGGATCATCACTGAAGGATTGGACCATTGAAGCACATTTCCCGACTCGAGGATTCCTTAGCAATCCAAGTATCTCGTTTGGATCCCCAGTCCTTCTAACTCTATTCTCTCTCTTTTGGAGTAATCAGGTTAAGTTCAATTTCAATTCACGTATTTCTTTCATTTACATAGTTAATCTTGTTTATCATGTAATATAGTCACTTTAATTATTTTTTTAGTTTACACATTCACACTAAGTACATTGCTATTTTTCATTAATTCATCAATTAAGTGCTAAAATATTATGGTAATTACAACTCATTAATGTTGTTAATTACTATAGTAATTCACTTACATTTATGTGAATGTAGTTGCCAATACTACATTCACATTTTGAATTAAATAATTATACTTATTTTTTCTTTTATTCTTTTATAATTAGTTTTTATGTTCTAATATTTATTTTTTCTTTTCTCATTAATATTAGTTTAATGTAAATTTTCTTTCTACATTAGTTTAATTTAATGTTCTTTTAATAGCATTTTTTTCTTTTTTTTTTCTTTTGGCATCAATGTAATTTTTCTCATTAGCATTTTCTTTTTCTCTTTATTATCAGTTTTATTTTTTTTCTTTTGTCCTTTTTTTAATGTTAGCATTATTTTCTTTCTTTTTATAGCATTTTCCTTTCATTTTATTAAATTCAAAAATTACCAAAAAAATTTTAAATTAATTTTTACCTTTAAATGGTAGTATAATTTTCTCTTTTAATAATAATTAAAATTTACTTGTTCATTTTATTTTTTTATTTTTTTTATTTTTATTTTATTTAAAAATATAAAAAGTAAATAGTTAGGTTTTCTTTTTATTTGTTTAACAAGCATTTTCTAGCTTCATCATTTTAGCATAAATTTTCTATTGTAATTTTTTTTTCTTTAAACCTTTAAATTCTCTTTGTCATGAAATTTCATTTGTAATTTCTTTGTTAGTAAGTTTTCTTTTAATATAGAATTTTTTATACATTTTTTAATTTACATTTAGCATTTATTTTTTATTTATTCACCATATGCTAATCTAGTTTATTTTGATATTTTAGTTACTTTCTATAAAATTGTGTTTAGAATAGTTGCTTATTTTGTTAGCAATTCATGTTTAGGTAATTTTAACAACTTTTAGCATATTTTTATTCTTTTATTTAAATTATGCTAGCCTATGTTGTTTTAATAATATTGCATATAGGAGTGTTTCATGTATCATTTAGTTAGAAATTGCATGCCGTAGGATTTAAAATTTTTCTTTTGGTACTTGTTTTATTTGGGGTTCTACATACATATTTTATGTATTTTTCATATTTGATTGCCTATAAGTAAAGGTAAGATTTTGAAAAAGCCTAATCTAATCAGGACTGAATTGTCGAGAAAATTCGTTCAAATATGTTTACTAAAATCAAATACTTTTCAAAAATTTGTCCAACCTGTCACTTTTGTGGTACTCTTAGACATATTAGACATTTTTGTAGAAAAATGAAAACTCTTTCTATATATCAGCATGAAAGAAAATCAAAAAAATTGCATGATCAAATCAGACAATTGCAGAACAAAACCTTCGGCCAGGTGCGCGCTCAAGCGCGCTATATGAGCGCTCGAGCGGACAATTGGCAGAGAGATGGAAAAGTTCACTAGCAGTCGCGCGCTCGAGCGGACAACATGACCGCTCGAGCGAACAATTGGCAGGGATTTTTCTTTGGCTCAAAACCTTGCACTCAAACCCAATCTTTTTAAAAAATGCGTGCTGTCTGGGTTCGAAAATCTGATTTGACATGCAATGTTGTTCACATAACCTGAAAAACTCCAAATTCTTTCATGTGGTATTTGGACAGTAGGTGTTCCCAACATATGTCTGGAGATAAGTCATTGTTCTCAAAAATTGATCCATAGATGGTGGTCTTGTCACCTTTGGGGATGGAAACTCATCTGGGATTATTAGAAGATGATCCATTGCCTCTCCGGGTCTACCCAAATTGGATAATGTCCTTTTCGTTGACGGTTTAAAAGCAAACTTACTTAGCATTAGTCAGATGTGCGGCAAACACCATGAAGTTCATTTCACTAAAACTAAATGTCTGATTTTGGATAAAAAGGAAAAGACTATTATTCATGGTGTTCGAACTTTCGATAACTGCTATGGAATTTTGCCTAAAATCGATCAAACATGTCATTGTGCTAAAATTGATAAAACTTAATTGTGACATTATCGTTTGGGTCATATCAATTATAAGGATCTTTTTAAGCTTTTAAATTCTGAATTAGTCAAAGGTATTCCAAAACTGTACAGCAATACCAAAGTTGTATGTGGACCATGTCAACTAGGTAAACAAATTAAAATCTCTCACAAGAAAATAAATCAGCTTGCTACCCAATATCCTTTGCAACTTCTCCATATAAATCTTATGGGTCCTACTAGAATAGAGAGTATAGGTGGCAAGAAATATATCTTTCTGGTAATTGATGACTTTTCTAGGTTTACCTGGGTGAATTTTTGGCATAAAAAATCTGATACTTTTACTGTTTTCAAGTCTCTATGTCTTAGAATGAACAATGAGCAGGAGCCAAAAATCAGAATATCAAAAAAATCAGATTTGATCATGGTAAGAAATTTGAGAACTCGGAATTCTCAAACTTTTGTGACGAACAGGGAATTCAACACGAGTTTTTTGCTCTCAAAACACCACAACAGAATGGTGTTGTGGAACGAAAAAATAGAGTAGTGCAGAAGATGGTCAGAGTGATGCTTCATGGTAAAAATCTTCTTATCAAATTTTTAGTTGAGACCATAAATACTGCATGTTATGTTACGACCTGGTACCAAACAGACTGCATATGAATTATGGAAAGGTAGAAAATCCAATGTAAAATATTTTAAAACTTTTGGAAGCAAATGTTACATTTTAAAAGATCGTGAACAATTGGAAAAATTTAACTCCAAAAGTGATGACAGAATATTTCTTGGCTATTCCACTAACAATAGAGCCTATAGAATTTTCAATTTACGTACTTCTACAGTTATGGAATCTGTCAATGTTGTTGTTGATGATACAGGTATGTTTGAAGAGGGATTGACACCGGATGTAGATCAGTCGAATTCTCATATTCTTGAAGATCCGATTGAGGCCACCTTTCCAAAACAAATAGTGAATGAAAGTTCTGAAAATACAACAATTCTTGAGGAGCAAGCAGTCATGGAACCTTTCTCACGTGTAAAGCTAAATTACCCACTACATCTGGTAATTAGAGAGGTAACAAAATCTATGATGACTCGTCGACAAATGCGTGATCAGGTAAATCAGGTAAGTCATTTGTGCTATGTCTCTATGATTGAACCAAAAAATGTTAAAGAGGCTCTGACTTACGATTGTTGGGTAAATGCTATGCACGAGAAACTTGAACAATTTGTCAAAAATAATATTTGGAAACTTGTGCTTAAACTTGAAAATGTGAATGTTATTGGGACTAGGTAAATTTTCAAAAATAAGTCTGATGAACAAGAGATTATTGTGAGAAATAAGGCTAAGTTAGTGGCACAAGGGTATACGCAAATAGAAGGAATAGATTTTGATGAAACATTTGCCCCTGTAACTAGATTATAATCAATTCGTATTTTACTTGCTATTTCCTATTTTCTAAATTTCAAATTGTACCAAATGAATGTGAAAAGTGCATTTCTAAATGGCCAGCTAAAAGAAGTTACCTATGTTGAATAGTCTAAAAGTCTTTAGGATCCACATTATCCCAATCATGTTTATAAGCTCGAAAGAGCTCTGTATGAGCTGAAATAAGCTCCCGAGCCTGATATGAACGTCTAACCACCTTCTTAATTAATCATGATTTTATTAGAGGAAGTGTGGATAAGACTTTTTTCATTAAAAGGGACAAGAATAATATTTTGGTAGCACAAATTTATGTTGATAATATTGTGTTTGGATCTATATGTAAATCTCTTGTTCTTTCATTTTCTGAATGTATGTAAAAGGAATTTGAATTGAGTATGGTATGAGAACTTAATTACATTTTAAGTTTACAGATCAAACAGTCTGACGAAGGAATTTTTATCGCACAGTCAAACTATGCTAAAACCTTAATTAAGATATTTAAACTAGAGTCTACCAAACTCATTCGAGCTCCGATGAGTACATCAATAAAATTGTCAAAAAATGAAAACGATGAAAATGTTGATCAAACTATGTTTAGAAGTACGATAGGAAGTCTACTGTATCTCACAACAAGTAGACCTAATATTGCTTTCAGTGTAGGAATTTGTGCATGATATTAGTCTAATCTAAAGAAATCACATTTAACTACTGTTAAAAGAATTATTCGATATGTGAATTCTACTGTTGAGTTTGGTATTTGATTCTCCAATGATACTAACTCAAATATTACAGATTTTTCTGATGCTGATTGGGCAGGATATGCAGATGACAGAAAAAGCACATCATAAGGATGTTTCTACATCGGTAACAATTTAGTGTCGTGACATAGTAAGAAACAAAATGCCATTTCTTTGTCTACTGCCGAGGCTGAGTACATAGCTACTGGTAGTTGTTGTATTCAACTATTATGGATGAAACAAATGTTATCCAATTATGGTCTTGTCCAACAGTCTGTAATTCTTTACTGTGATAATACAAGTGCAATTAATATCTCTAAAAATTTAGTTCAACACTCTAGGACTAAACATATAGACATAAGGCATCATTTCATTCGTCAGTTAATTGAGAATAATATTATTACTCTTGAATACATTGACACTGAAAGGCAATTGGTTGATTTATTTACAAAACCTCTTGAAGCAATTCGCTTTGAATTTCTTAGGAAATCAATTGGAATTGGCATTTTAACTTTAAAAAAATAAAAAAAATAACTCCTAATTCATTCATGCAAAACAATCTTATCTGAAACATTTTATAATACTGTCTGAAGAATCTCTGTCAGAGAGCTAGACAAGATCAAGTTTGAATCTTGAAAAATGGCTTTCGTAATATGCTTATGATATGTGTGGTTAAATATGCATATGACATACACTGGATATTGGTTGAAAAATACTTTTTGATTGACCTTAGCAGTAAAATTCCTTTGTTAATGTTGATGCCTACAACCACCCCCATCTGACTATTTCTCCACTGCTCTGCTCTCACTCTGAACTGTGTTACTATTCTATGCTTTTAGAAATAGCTACCTAGACAAACCTTGCTTTTTTGTTTGTTCTAGTGTGGAAGCCGCTGGTTATGCTATATTTTTTTCTTGCTTATAAAAATGGCTACCTATCTGAACCATGCTTTTTCGTTCATGTTAGTGTGCCAGCTGCCATGTATGCAACTGTGCTTTAATGCTATTAAAAATGTCTACCTATGCGAACATTGCTTTTTCATTCGTAGTAGTGTGAAAACCGCCAGAAAATAGCTATAAAATTTTTTCTTGAATAACTAATTCTTTGTAAGGGGAAGCATCCATACTTCTTCAACAGATATGCATTGGGATTTTACTTGGTTTGACTTCAAATTGTGTGTTTTGACTCTATTTCAGATATGTCTCGGATATATTGATCATTCACATTTTTAATCATTACCTATGAGAGTTTATTTTTTTAAGGTTTTGGCGTTCATCTCGTATAAAGCCCCCATTAGCAAGATTCTGTGATTTTATTTTTCCTTGTTCCAATGATGGATTATTTTGTTTGTCTGTGTTATTGCATCTTTTTTTGTTTTTATTTGTTTTTGCTTTTTCTTTAAAAATGCCATTGTCAATTGTGCCTCTAAAATTCTCGGTTTGACTTCATCTAGTTTTTGTAAGTTCTTCACCGCTCAAGCAGCTCTTCATGTCCTCTTGTTCCTCTCCACCGCTCGAGTGGTCCTACCTCGCTCAAGCGGTCTGTCGCGGATTTGAAAAATAAAAACAAAGGGTTAGGGTTGTATTTTCATCTTCTTTCAGAAATTTCTATCTTCTCTCATTGCCGCCACATCCTTTGGAGTGCTTGGGTTCAATTCATCATCATCAAACTTCAATCGTTCATCTACAAGCTCTGATTTCTCTTCTTCTCGCCTGTAAGTTCATCACACTTGGTTTTGTTTCAGTCTAGGGTTTTGAGAACTCTCACTTTCTATGGTTTTTGCCTTGATTTTCCTTCATACGTGTGTTGAGTCGGTTCATCAACATGAATCGACGATTTGAAAGT
Organism: Heliamphora exappendiculata; assembly: GCA_034768845.1. Classification (NCBI taxonomy): domain Eukaryota; kingdom Viridiplantae; phylum Streptophyta; class Magnoliopsida; order Ericales; family Sarraceniaceae; genus Heliamphora; species Heliamphora exappendiculata. Next base: position 12,012 of record JAOTRH010036919.1, read on the forward strand.
GATTTTTCATGCTCTTCCTTGTTGAGTTTGTTAGGAATAGGTTGAAACTGAATCTACGGTTTTGAATCGTAGTTTTTTTTTTATCATGGTTTGTGTTTTCACATGCTTATGGCCTTTTTAGTGATTCTTGTTAATGGATTTTGTCTAGAGAATATGCTCGCTTGTGGTTTTAGTGTGCATTTGTTTTTTTTGGGGCTCGTCAACTTCGCTCGTGCGGTGGTCTGAGCACTCGAGCGGACCCAGTGTTCATACACTGCTCTTCTTTGATTTAATCTTATATTTCTTGCTATCCTATGCTTATCTTGTGTGGCTCTTGTTAGTATGAAGTACAAGTAAGCATATGCCTTGGTAATGTTTTGTTTGTTTCAATTAGCATTTTCATAATTTTCTGTAACTATTTTTTTCAAGATAATGCCTCCACGCACTAAAAAGACTGCTGGATGGTCTTCCGCTCCATTTGACAACTCACGATTTCGTTCCCTTGAAGGGGAAGAGAGGTATCTAAACCTGTTTTCTTCTTGTCCTCTTAGAATAGAAAAGCATGTGGTTCTGTTTGAGTTTGTCAATCTACGCATACCACAAATGTTTGAGACATTAGGGTGGACACAACTTCTTCAAGTGGAGGGAGTTGTTTATGTCGATCTCGTGCGTGAATTTATTCAAACATGTATGATCTTCAGACCGAACTCTTTCAATTCAAAATCTATGTCTATGGTGTGTCTATTGTCATGGATCAGTACACCCTGTCAAACTACATGGGTTATGACATTCATTGTGATGTTGATTATCCATCTATTCCAACCCATCCTGATTAGACTTGTTCTGAAATTGCTTCTACTTTGTGTGGAAAACCTCGAGATTTGGGTAGGAGGTGTTATCTATCAACATGAACTAACTCCTATGTTTCGTCTCTTAAACATCATTGTGAATGCCAATATTAGTCCGAGGTGTCATGTCTCTGACATTAATAAATAGCGTGGGTTTAAGTTGTTTATGATCAGTAAAGGTGAAAAAATCAACATTGCCAAGGTTTTCCTTTCTTCTAGGTTGAAAGTTGCTCATGACAACAAGCATGCTGCTCTCCTTTATGGCCATTTCTTACAATTGTGCGCATCACTAAGTTTATTAGTAAGTTTACCTTCTCCCAAAGTGCTGCACACATTTCTACCCATTGTGGCTCTTTTAATTATGAGGATAATGAGACTTATCCCATTCCCAGTGCATCTACTCCACCAATCCCTGAGGGGGAGTCTTCTCAGTCATCTGTTGCTGCTCGGTTGGATTCTCTTGAGGCCAGACTTGATCATTTGCAGCAGCATTTGGATGCCCATTTTAACCAGCTGCTCTTTCTACTTCAGGGTCCTCCTTCAGGTCCCGGTCCTTTCTAGGTTCCTCCAGGTGACACAAAGGGGGAGTATTTTTTGATATTAACTCTTGTGATATGTTTTTGGGTCAGGTACAGTGGGTTGGAGGTATAGTTTTTTTTTTATATACTCTGTTTGTTCCTTGGTTGGAGGTGATTGGTTTTGATACATTTTTTTTTGTGAATGGTCATGGATAGTGAATTGATTGCTCATATTAATCTTTGCCTCCATTCTTCATTATTGATGGATACTGTGGTATTATGAATTTTTTGTGGTTTCTTGGTTGTATTGAAAGGATTGAAGCATTATGAAGATCTTGACTGTTTGTTATCCTAGTATTAGGTTGTGTTCACCTGGATTTGCCAAGGGAGAGATTGTAAAGAAATTAATGTAAATTAATTTTTATTTTATTCTATTTTTGATATATGGCAATTCCAGGGTGATTAGGAATTCTTATGTGATTAGGAAGTTGTGTGGTTTAGGATCTCTATAGGTTTAGGAAGTTTAAATTTATTGGTAAGATATGATCTGAAAAGATCTAAGACTCCTGAAGGATCCTTGATCTTGTGGCCTATCAATTTGGAAACCTTGCTGAAGACCAAATCTGTGTTACTCACGGACAAGCTAGGAGTACCAGCAGTTAAAGTTAGTTTTAGCTGGGAGTCTCGACCACATGATCGCTTGAGCGCTCAACTGTCCGCTCGAGCAGTGCTTAGGCTTTTTAATTGTTTCTAAATTCTGTCTGCTTGGGGATTGGTGATCTATATATATAGATCTTTGGTGGTGCTCAAAATCACCTCTTGAGATAATTACTCTGAGCATCAAGATTAATCAAGAGTCAATTTGTGCGTCACAAATATTGAAAATTGTTCGTGGTAAAGCTTAAACGACGTTCTAAGTTTTGACGAAGAATTTTGCCAGAAAAAGTTGTTACGAGGGTTCGTTGTAATAGGAATCAAGAGGTGAACAATTAACGATGATTCGGCTTACAACTTAGGATTAGAAAATTGAGGAGTTGATCAACAGAGTCTGTAAGATTATTTTTGTATCTGTTCATTGTTAGTGCTTGTTTCTTGAACTTGGTGATCCCGTGATTTTTTACCTTTTGAAATTTTCACGTTAAAAATTTGATTGTTGTGGGTTCTCCTTCTTGGATGGTTTGTATGGATGTGATTGATGATTAATCGTTATAAAATATTATTTTTTTAATATTAAAGGAAAAATCATATGGACAATTAGCCCAATATCTGGAGTAAAATGACTAATTACGCACCTTAAAATATTTAGGCACAAGTTATTTATAACAACTTATATATTTTATTATATAAGAAAGTTTTCTTTTATTTTTCATTAATGTAGAATGGGATACGTTTGACATAGCACTAGCTTGATCAGAAGAGGCTCAAGTTTTTTTGAGGATCGAGGCAAAAACTTTAATAAAATCCAATCTTTATACAATAAATTATTATATTTAAAATTTTTTTTTTCTTTTTTAATGGAAAAAGTATTAATTAAATATTTATCCATAAATTTACTAGTAACATGTTTATCAAGATCACTATTTAAGAATAAATTAATTTCTCAATTCTCTTTTTTTGTTCTACATTTTGCATATTCAATACTTAATTTTTTAGTTAATATATTTATAAATTAAACAAATACAATCTATAATTTATATTATAACTTGATAAGTAATTATTGATAATAGTTCTTTAATTGACTTAAATCACATAATAATTATAACTTTCAAAATTAAAATAATAATAATTAATAGATTATGAAACCTTTTATTTTTAAATATTTGAAAATTTATATAATGCATATAAAAAAATAAAAATGACATAAAATATTTTTAATTTAAAAAGCTAAAACTTTTTTAATTCAATAATATTCTTAATTCGCACTTTGTTATATATATCTATATATATATTATAATAAATGAGGCTCGTTCTTTATATGAAACCCTAGACAAGCACTCTATTTGTCTAAAAGTTGAGGCGGCTTGAGAACAATCGAAATATCTTTAATTGCTTTCACATTTTGGGATTTTTAATAGTATCAATCGAATCTGATATGAGTGCGCTTGATCATCTTTCCAAGCAGCATCTTATCCACACAGCAACCTCCACAAACGTCATCTTATAGATCTTTATATCAAAATGGGGTTCAACAAAATGGGGTTGATGGCTCCCCCTAGTCTGCCAGTAGAATTGGTCCATGGATAAAATGACTAAAACGCCCTGAAATATCATAAATAAAATAATATAAAATGGATGTTGTTTGGTTGCACGCATTTAAGACTAGTTAGCTAGTTTGTCAGTAGAATTGGTCCATAAAAATTAGTAGAGAGATTTGGGTAAAATGACTTAAATGCCTTAAAATATATATATATATATATATAAGGGATTTTTTTTTGGCATAAATAACGGCAACAAAGAATTAATTTGTAGAATTTTGTTTATTTCATTATTTGAGTTTTATAAGTAAATATATTTTTCAGTTCATGATCAATACTAGTGGAAGTTGTTCAATTCAAATTTTGTAATATATATTTTGATATTATTAAAAAAATATGACAAATTTAAAATTTGTTAGAATTTGTTGGAAGTTAAATCTTGTCCCACTGAATAATTTTTTTGGCTCCACACTTTTAGGTGTGTGTAGCTTAGTTATAATATTCGAAGTACGATTTATGACTTGACTAGTTTAGAGGCGTTATAATTTTAAATGAGTTTTTAATAAGAGGCTCATAGAGCGTAGAATGAGCTCAATAAGCCTGACCTAGATCACTTATGGACAAGTCTAAGTAGGAATTGAGAGTAGCATTCCTGAGAAAATAAAAATTAGACCCATTTAGGCTTTTTGACCCGTTTCTAAATAGTTATATTAGCCACTTCTGTTACGATTTAAACCTTTATATTGTATTACCTCTTTTTACAATCAAATTGCTGCAACCATGTGATGTAGTTCTAATTTTGAATGAATTACATAAATTTTGTATTTGTGTATAATTATATTTTATTTTTTGTTTTTTTTATTTTATTTTCCGCCATAGCATGTACCTAAATTACTGCACAAATTGCACGTGAAGTTTCTTTGTGTACATCAAGTGATCTCTTTACTTAATTTTCCGCCAGAGATCTCTTTACTTAATTTTTAAAATTTTTAAAATAAAAAAGTTTCTTTGTGTACATTAGTGATCTCATTTAACCCACTTCAAAAAAAAAAATCATACTCCACCATATATAACATACCCCCCAAAAAAATTGTATGGTAATAAAATAAAAATATAAAATCATATAAAAAAATTATGTAATTTTTTATTCAATATTGATATTGTTTGATGAATTTTAATGAATAAATCTTAAAAATATAATTTTCATTAAAAATTGACGCGTATGAAAAAAGTTAAAATATTTTTTAAAAATATATGAAATTATTTTATGTAAAAGATCAAAAAGGGTCATTTTAATTTTTTTTTACTTTAAACAAAAAAATAAAAAAAATAAAAATTTAAAACTGATTGTCCAACGAAACCATAATATAATATTAATATTTTTTTATTTAAATAAGTTAGACTTTTTAAAATTGAATATATACATATATAACAAGATTGGTTGTAATTAGACGTCCGAACAACGTGGATCTAACGGTCACCAACATTATTCCCCTATCAATCATGGGCCAAGATATCACACTTGTCTCTTGTCAGCTGCAAACCTGACAAAACTTGAAAAGTAGACGCTGACACCCAATCTAGATCCGAAGGCCAGATGCACACACCCAAAAAAGCAAAGGGTATCAACCTCCGACGCTTCCCTATATGGTGAAACACTTTAGAAAAATCAATCATCTACATTGAATTTTATAATTGTTTCCAAACAACTAGAAAGATATTCTTTAACAAAAAAGTATTGGATACGAATATAGAATATCTATCTAGAAAGTTCTTGAATATTTGAACATGATGTTGACATATGTGCGGTGTGTGTTGTGCTCTTAAAACTTTTGAAATAAGTTATATAAAGCTCTTCAACAACAAAAAAATTTGCCAGGATCTAACACTCGGGAACAAGGTTTGGAGCTCAAGTTATCAAGGTATTTAGCTAGTTGCTATGTTCCTCTCGTGTATTTAATCACGCAACTTAGACTTAAAGCTAAGAGATCGAAACCATTTATTATTTAGTATTTTGATGTAGAACAAGTTGTTATGCAAAAAAGTTTAAAATAATCAAAAACAAATTGAAAGAGATAAATTTTACGTAGTTCGGCAATTCACTTACGTCCACGGGTGATAAAATTTAATATGGAGAATGAATGACAGATCACTTAACTCTCACAAATTCTCTCTCTTAAACAAAATTTGCGCACACTAATTATCTGAGTATACAATCATATTTATAAGAGATAAACAGATATCAAATCTAATCATACTTGTACTAGTCGAGTTCAAAACTAATCAAATTTGTACAAATTCACATTCTTCATAACTCTTCAAAAAAGCAAACTGATATGGATAAAATTCAATAACATGATAGATTAGAAATCTGTTCCAACTCATACAGGATTGGAGCCAAAATTTTCAACACAAGCGACACGCAATTTCTTATAACGGCTGGATCAAAAAAATTCAAAACAAAAAATTAAGTAACTAACAATATTTCGTTTACGGGAATGAATAGTTTTTAGAGACTATTATCTCTAGGAATTATTTTCTTTTTTGCATGTTATTAATTCTTTTATTTCCTTTAATTATGATTCTTGATTTACAAGTAATTAGCTAATTAAGTTAGAAACTATTCCTTATTTGAATTAAGATTTGCTCTCCTACAAGAATTAGGTTTTATATATTATATAAATAGGAGCGTAGATCTATGGGCTATTGAACTTTTGATGAACAGTATTCATAATTTGTTCTCTTTACTTTTGAGAATTCAAGGCTTTTCGTAAATTTTGAGTGTTTATTTTGTTTGTTAAAATGCTATCTAGTCATTTGTGATATTTTTATTGTATCATATTTATTAAGTGCCATGCAATAAATTAAATTAATCAGATATCAATAACTCTGTAATCAGATTGCATTTGTTCAAAAAGAAATTAATAGCAAGTATAACTTTATAAAAATCGTTAAACAAATGTAATTAAATTACATAACTACATATATCTAATTAACTTATTTTTTATGTTTGTAATAAAAGTAACAAATATTATAAAATAAATATTCCGATCATTAAATATATTCAAAAGCCTAACATTTGAAGAACGGCACCAATCCAAGGAAAAATTATTAAGTATTCTTGAAGTATTATGTAGGCGATATCATATGGTATTTACCACAAACAAATTATTCCAACCTATATAATGTGGGTCACTTTTTGTCATCTAACCATCCAATAAAAATGAATCATCATGAACCTATCGTAAAAATTATTACTACCATATTAAATAAGAGTACCACGTAAATTTATTATGATGCTCCAAAAGAACGAAATAATTGCGCCAACCCAAGGGTCGACGTCGTCGAGGTTCGATGTTTACATTTCCACTACTACCAGTGCAGCGCAGCTGCACGTAGGAGACAAAAAGTATTTTGAAATTTTTTTGATTTATATTTTTTTGAAATTTTTTGTTTTAAATCAAGAATATAATAATTATATTTAATAGAATGTGTTTAATTGGCCGACATCTAATAAAAATTATTATTATTATTATTATTATTATTAATCTAATTTTTAATTGGCCGACATCCAATAAAATTCCAAAAGAATTTGGGGTGTTTGTTTGAGCTTAAGTTTTTACTTTTAATGTCTAGTTTAGCATAAAATTTAAAATGTTTAAACGAATGTGGTTATAATTTTTTGGTGGTAACTTTTGACTCTAAATCAACAAGACAAAACTTATACAACTTGAAACTATAAATTTATAACTCTAATCAAGACTTGTAATTTTAGTTAAATATCATAATTACGCTTTTTTTAATTATAATATATAAGTCCATAATTTCAATAAAACTAAACACCCTCTGCATCATCAATCTTATTTATAGTACAAGAATAATACAACTCAAGAAACAAAAATGTTACGTACTCATACTTACAATTTTTTTAAAATTTAGAATGAGATTCAATTATGGATATTATAAATTACAATTCAAGTGAATTTAGATTATTTATTTTAAATTATAAACAAAAGTCTTGTTTGAAATAATTGATTATTATATTATATTTATTTTCGTATTTAGTAAATATTTTTCAATTTTTAGTTAAATAATTATACTTTTTAGTTTCTTTTATCGAGACGACTCAGAAAATTATAATTTTTACCCAAAATATAAACAAAGTTCACAAAAACAAAATCAAGATAAAACAATAAGTCAAATTTTATGTTGCTTATTTGATCTTTAGTAAAAAATTTATTTTCTTATCAAAACTGAAAAATTAGAGTCAGTATTAATTGTGCCTATCCATGGTGAACAGGCCAAAATTTAAAAAATAAATAAATAAATAATTGAACAAACAACCACAAAAATAAAAAAATAAGATGGCACACAGTTTTACATGGCCAACCTCAAAGAGATAACTCCCCATGAACAAAAACTAAGGGCGCCAACAACTCAAACTACTCGCTGTTGAATCAAAGGCTACAAAAAGATTCAAACAAAATGACTTACAATCCAACATCGATCAATTTAACTCTGAGACTCTTTCGCAAATATTTCTTGCGCTTGATCTCTACACCCTTGTGGTGACCCCATCAAAGGTGTTCGTGTCACACCTCGCCTTAGAGATGTTATATAACTTTCTCTAGGTACGATAAGATCTACTCATAAAAAATTTATCTCGCACATAGTTAATAAATATGGTATAAATATATAAATTAATAAATTCATTCAAGTGTAAAAAATATTTTTAACTCATACTCCTAAAGTTAATATATAGTAAATTAATTATGAGTAGGTATCGTCCCACCTACGAAAAGTCATATAATATTCCAGGGTGGGGCGTAACAACTTGATATTAAAGCTCTAAATTATTAGATTTCCTAGGCGTTTTGAAGTTAGAACACACAGTACTGGATTGAAGAAATTGAGAAGAGAAAATAACTCTATATTTTCTGTCTATTGAAACTGTACAATATATGGCCTATTTATA
>JAOTRH010036940.1:0-20522 GCA_034768845.1 Heliamphora exappendiculata
CTTTATTTGACTACTTTATTTGGCTGAATACAAAATGATATAATTCTCATATATAAGACAACTCTCAGCTCTGAAAAATGAGATAATATTCAATTTCAACAGTTTGGTCTCAGTTCCTAGTAAGATACAATATTCAGTTGTGAAAAATGATGCAATACTCAGTTCGGTAAACAACAATTTCGTCTCCATTAATCGTGCAATGCGTAAAAATCACAATGAATACTCTATTTTTTGTGTTTTCAATCGAAATTCGGTTTCATGAACCGAAATGAGAGTATTTTGATAACTCACTTTTAATCTTCATTGCGAGAAAGATGTTCGGAATAATGAAAACTTTTCACCATTACATTCGCCGTAAAATCCTAATTTTCCTAAACTAAAACGAGAAAAATCCCTTTTCCGGATCTTTCTCCCATTGTTTCAATAGGAGCCGTTTCAGCCTCTGCTTGGCGCTGAATGAGAAGTAAATGAGAATCCTGGGCAATTTCGGGATGTGTTTACCAAAATGGACCTAGTTGAACATAATAATTGTAATGAAACTTAACTGAACATACCTTATTAAAGCAAGACCTAGAAAAAAAATTTCCCTTGAATGTATTATATTTATGTTTATAAAATATTGTATTTATATTATGTGAATATTATTCATCCACTATTTATATTTTGTATTGAATATTTTTAAATATTTTATGAAATTAAAACTTAAAGTAATCAATGCTTTTGTAATTTTAAAATTTTGAGATTTTTAGATTTTCAGATTTTTTGAATTGCAGATTATCTAAATAAAATCATAAAATCATGAATCATAGTGAAAAGTATCTGTTTGGGTCTGAAAAAAGGAAAGAAGCAAAAAGTACACAAACTAATTCAATTTCAAGCTGGAGCTCTTGACAAATTTTTTAGTAATAAGAGTCAAACGGAGAGTTCAGAACTATTAGATTCAAATCAAAATTTGTTGAATGAAGAAACTGAAAATTTAGTGAATGACGAAGCGATTTATTCCATGAATGAAAATAAGAGTGAGAACAATCAGAATGAAAATCGTGATATAGAAAGTCAAACTTTAAATATTGATGATCCAAGTAATTGGGGCAACATTAATCAAAATTGGAGAGATTTGCTAGTTGAAAGAGATCCTATGAGAAGAGATAACGTCAAGTTTTTCAAAGACGATAGCTAAAAACATTTCTCCTCTATATATTGCACTCAGCATTTATCAAATTGGGAGAAACATAATAGAAAGTGGCTTATTTATTCAGATATTATTGATAAAGTATTTTGTTTTTGTTGTAAATTGTTTAAAAAAGAAGACAACAAGACCCTATTAGCTAATGAATGATTGAAAAATTGGAGAAGAATTATTATGATAAGCTTGAAACGTTCTTGGAATATGAAGGAATTTTTGATATTGATGAGAGAAATTTATTTTTAGAATTGAAGTGTTAAAAGTTTCTTTACTAAAAAAAATCAAAGAAGCCACCTGAAATGATAAACTATTTGAAAGGAATGAAAAGTTGTTCCCCAAACATATGGATTGCTTATAGAATCCTTTTGACTATACCTGTTACTGTTGTTTCTAGAGAAAGAAATTTTTCAAAATTGAAGTTGATCAAAATTTATCTTCGATCAACTATGTCACAGGAAAAATTGAATGGACTAACTATTTTATCTATTGAGAATGATATTGTAAAAGAGTTAAATTACACAAGTTTTGAGTTATTGTAATGAGAAGTATTAATTTTAATAGTTTTATCTTTTCAGTTATTATTAATTTTTGAGTTGATTTTATTATTTATTTTTTTAATTTATATTAATTTTTAAGGGATCTTATTTGACATGTTTATTTTAGACTCCCAAAAATTCAAGACCGACCCTGAATGCTTCCACTTAATGCTATAACAAAAAATAATCTGAGTGTGATAATACTAACTTACCTTTATTGTATTGATAAAAAATAAAAATAACTTACTTATTATGTATTAAATATTTTTATTTATTTAACGTATTAAATTACATTATCTACGTAATACTTTAGAATTATTTTATAATTTGTCCTACCGCCCACTCTCTCGGATGGATGGCTATAACAATGGGGAACACCTACTCTCCATAAATATGTGATGACAAAATTAGTAAGAAAGGATTGGTGGAAGTGTGATAATGATGTAATGTGGTAATGTCGTATGGTGTAAGAGAGAAAAAAAAAAGTCTAATTTGGTGATAAAAAATTATTCATTTTCATGTGCCACACCATGTTAATTTACATGAGGCATCACATTAGCCTTATCACGTAATGTTGCATATAAATTAAAATTTATTATTAAAAATAACATGTTAAATTCTATTTTTCTTACAAAATCACCTATTATTGAGAATTTTGTCAATTTAACGCATTGCTTTAAATAACTAAATTATTGACAGGATGCATGTGGCTACAAATAATTTTTCCGTTGCTAGAGAAAGAGTTGTCAAAAAAAAAATGACAAAAGGTAATAAAGTAATTTAATTATTGCGTAAAAGGGTAATAAAGTAATTAATTATGATTTTTTTTTTAAATTTTTTTAATAAAGTCTACACTAGCCTAAAGTGGTATGGGAGAAAGGGTGTGGATTGGACCTCAAATGAACATGGACATTTTATAGGCCGAGTCACTGTGGTAAGCACCACGTTTGATTTATATGACAAGCATTTATTCAAGCAATTTTTCCACCCTAAAATATCTTTCTTTTAAATTTTTTATGCAAAATCTTTTACCTCAAAACATAGACGGACCTAAAGGGGTGGGGCAATTGCCTATCCTAAATTTTAAAAAAATTAATTATTATAGTAATATTAATTTAAAATATTTTAAAATTATATAAATTTATCCTTTTAAAATATTTTTAAAAAAATAATATTATATGTATTTTTAATAATTTATAAAAATAATTTATCTCTTTTAAATTAAAATTATTCGTCCGTTCCTACCTCAAAATAATATGCCAGTAGCATATAATAAAAACAAAATAAGTGCACAAATTTAAATCACTAATTACTAAAGTCTTATCAATAGAAAATTTTGTTTTATCTGTCTTGTCTTCTTGTAGGCATATTCCTCAAATTAAAATCGTACTAATTTATAATTAATTCTTTATTTTAAATCAGTATATGTAATTAAACTGTATAATAAGAAGAAAATTAATTTTTTGTTTTAACACGATATGCCTACAACTAAACTACATTATTCTTTATATGTTTTTGGTTAATTTGTGTTACATTTAGAATTCGTTTATTTCGATGTAAAATATTTTATCGTGAAAAATATTTTAAATATAAAATAATTTTGTAAAAATAAGTTTTTTTTACTTGTATTTTTTGATATTTGATTAACATTTAAAAAATATTTTTAATAAAAGAAATTAAAAAAATCACCACTATGTATGGTGTCTAGCTCATCTCATTCTCATATCATATTTCTCTCACACATTCTCATCTGTTATGAAAATGAAAAAATATGAAAAGAATTAGGTGAAGGTTTATAAATGTACAATTTCAAAATTAACTTACGGGTTAATTTTTTGTAAGTCAAATTTAGTTCAATGAGATAAAATATTTTACTTAAAAATATTTTACGTCAAAATAAACGGAATCTTAATTTTACTCAAAAATATTTTACGTCAAAACAAACGAATCCTTAATTTTACAAAACATTGTTACAGTTTGTACATGCAAAAATCACAGTATTTTAATAAGCATAGCATTTTTCATTAAACGTATCACTTGCCAAGACCAGCAATTAACCCACAAAAGATGCCTACAAAATTACCTACAACACCGTTAAAATTAATAAATATTAAATATATTTTTATTCTTTCTACAACAATTAAATAAGTTACAAACTTTACAGTTTTTTTATTAAAATTTGTTAATAAATTAAAATACGGATAATTAAAAGTGACTCACTTAGTCTTTGTTCGTTTCAACGTAAAATATTTTTTATAAAATATTTTACCTATATTTTATTGTGCGGTTAATAACTAGTAAGTAAAATAATTTTTTTAAATAAAATATTTTACACTATATGATGAAATTACTTTTCTTTAAATAAATTAGTAAGTTGTTTTTTCCTTTTTACAATACGTGTCTTGAGTCTGGCATTTCTCAAATTTTTAGATTTTTTATATTTATTTCTAAAACGAAGATACATAAGCTAACGACGGTGGTGATTATTGTAGGGATCACTTTTCTTAGGCTTTTTATGTAAATTTTTTTCGTATTTAGCAATTTTTTTCATTAATTCAAATAATGATACTTTTTATACTTATCTTATAATGAGAAATTATAAAAATAAAAAAAAAAGACCAAATAATTAAAACAATTTCATAAAAGATGAAAAAAAGCCTTGGAAAGCTACTTCAAGGCCTTTTTAAGGCTTTATTTCGTCTTTAGTGAACTGTTTTATATTAGTTCGAATAATAATATTTTTTAAAGTTCACTCGTTACGAGAAACCAAAATACTAAAAAAGCGACCAAAAATTAAAAAAAAATCATATAAGGCCAAAAAATTCCTTAAATAGGCTAATTTGGGGCTTTTTTTTTTTTTGCCTTGAACTTTTTCAGCTCTAGGTAAAACATCTATACTTTTAGATTTGTTTACCAGAATGATTCAAAAAAATAAAAAATTTAAACAAAAAAAATATAAAAAGTTAAAAAAAAAATGAAAAAATCACAAAAAAGCCAAAGAAAAAGCTATCTCAAATTGTAACGAAACTTCAAGATAATGGACCAAATCTAGATATTTTCTATAACTTTGTTGTGAAAAATATTTTATTTTAATCTAACAATGAAAATTTTAATTTAGAAATAATTTTTATGTATCAACCGAACACAAGAAAATAAAAATAAAATATATTCTTTTAAAAAAAATATTATACATAAAAAAATTATTTTACATTAAGAAAAATAAAATCTTGTATACTAATTATTTTTATTCGTTAAAAATATTATATGACATCATATATACCACATTTCAAAAATACTTCATAATTTAGCATGTGGTCCTTGCCAGGTATTCTGGGTGGAAAAGTGGTGAAGTGATTATAACAATATGAAACACTACTCTGGATGGATACATAGGTGGTAGTCAATTAGTAATAAAGAAGGATGGGAGTGTGAAAATGATGTTTGATATTAATGTCATAAAGGTGTAAAGGATAGAAAAGTTTAATTTGATGAAAAGAAATTATTTATTATTTATTATTTATATGAATGAGGCATTTATGTCAGTCCTGTTATATGTGGTATTGTAAATCGATTAATTATCTTTTCTATGCAAAAGGTCTTACTGGTGAGAATTTTGTTAATGTATAACATACATAATTTGACATATTATTTTAATAATAAATTTTAATTTGATATAAACCACAAATTATTAAAGTTTTGTCAATAAATTAAAATTTTTCAATCCATTTGTACAAAATATATTCTTAAAGTTAAAACCTTACTTGTTTGTGATTAGTTCTTTATTTAAATTTGTATATATATATATATATATATATATATATATATATAGTCAAACTGTATAATGAAAAGATATTTGGTTTTTTTTGTTTTACTACACCTACAACTGAACTTACATTATTTTGTATATGTTTTTCTTAATTTTTTTGTAGCATTTCTTTTAACAAAACATTGTGATAGTTGAAATGTTACTTGTCATATATACTTAGATAAATTACACTTATCTCTTCTGAGATTTCTAATGAAAACAGAAATATTCTTTTAGTTTTTTGAAATAACATTAACATTTCTTGTCAGTAAAAAAATTAAATTCCGTTTTGATTTTTTTGTTTAAAGAATTAAATGCCCTTAATGTCAAAATAACTAATTCTTTTATAAGAACGCCACAAATAAAAACACGCCAACAGTACAAAAATACTGCTATAGTACAGAAATACTCACGGAATTGAAATCACTCACCGAACGGAACCCTCGCTGCGGCTGGATGTCGCCGGTTAGTTCTCACCACCACCGCTGTTCTACTCCTGCGCCGCTAGCTCTCGCCGCCACTCGTTGCTCCAGCCAGTCGTTGTCACTCGTTCCCTTCAATTCCATTTCTCTCTCTCTCTCTCTTACAACTCATGCGATCAATCAACTCAGAAACTGTTTTATACCTTCCCTTCTTACGATACTAATAGAGCAAAGTATTGTAAGAAACTATGGTAGGAACATAACTGGTTTCTTTCATATTCCTAAGGAGATAACCAGTTTTCTTAAGCTTTCCACTAACATAGAGACTATGTAAAAGTTTATAAAATGTACAACATTAGGACAAATCTTCGTCGCAAGCATTTGCTTAAATGACCAAGTCGATGAAGGCTGCTTCTTCGTCATCGTTGCCAAGATCATATTACAAGTATAAGTCAACGGCTTAAACTTTCACAAAATCATCAAATTGAATGTCTTAATGGAAAAATTTCAAACCAGGTTGTGTAATAACACAGTTGAGAAATTTCAAAGCCATCTTTCCATGAATTGGTCTAAGCGAAGCAAATTTGTAATCCATGTGAATCAGGGATTCCCAACGGTCTAAAGTGAGAATTTCGTAAATACAACTCTCCATTTCTAAACCTGTTTTCATGAGCGCAAAAATTTAGATACATACATGTTCTACACTAATATATTTAGACAAAAAGAAGAGTGCACCAGTTGTTTGTGTTCCGTTCAGAGTTTTGCTTCTAGAATCATCTATGTGTTTTTCATCGAAATTTTTAGAAAACCCCATGTAAGAGAAAGTTATGTGCGTCGCTATTTTAAAGGGAAAAAGAGAGATTCTTTTGGATGTCGAAAACTCAAACACGAAGACATCACATTATGGGCTATTTCGATAATTAAAGTCGTTTATATAGATAGATATAAACAACTGACTCCGTCGATATAGATAAATAACTAACTCCATCGATAAATAACTGACTCCACCAATGTAGTTGTTCATATAGATAGATATAAATAACTGAAACAGCGGACTCCACCGATATATAATTGATATATATTCATTTATAAGTAGCAATAAAAAAAAACCTCCATGTGAGAGAGGGGCAAAATTGAAAAATAAGCAATAAATTATACATAATCTCACTTTTTTTGTTATGTCAGTGATAGAAAAAAAAATAAAAAATAGGTTTGTGTGTGTTGTTAGATAAAGTAGAAAAAATTAGTGTCATTTTAAAAAGTTGAGGAATTATTTTTATTTTTACGAGAAATTTTAAAAAAAATTAGTGTAATTTACCCAACATATTTTTATAATAATAATAAAAAAAATAAAACACCATTATTGTCCCTGAATTAATAGTCAACTACAATCAAACACTTGAAGCATTAAAGATTACAAATTCCTCCTTTAATAGGGTTAACAGAAAATATTGAATGACTGTTATACCCTTAATGTCCACCGATACAACCAAAATCAAAATTGCCACCCAAAACCACTAATACCACCGATACCACCACAACCACCAAAACCCTAGACCACCAATACCACTGAAATCATCCATCAGTAACCACCACCAAAAAGCACCAAAACCAATCGTCCACCATCGTCGCCCAAAAATACCACCAAAAACTACCCACAAATCATCGAACCACCACCCATAAACAACCGAACAGTCCGAACCACCACCGGTGTTTATGTGCCTGAGAGAGAGAGAGAGAGAGAGAGAGAGAGAACCCAAATCTGGCGTTTGTGTTGCTACTGATATTTGTTGTCGCCGCTTCCACCACCAATCTCCCCATCATCTTCTACATTCACGGTGACGGCTTCTGGTTCAATGTCGTGCCGGATTAACACGACAAACCACCTTCTCTCTCTATTTCCTCCCACTCACTACCATGACCACTGAACACCCAACACCAACCATGCGCCACCGAACACCACCCAACAAACCAACAATCCAACTAGGGATTTGGCGAGAAATGGCTCGCCGTCGAAAACCATCAACTATGGAAGTTTGCGACGGCCTTGGGGGAAGTTTGCATCAGAGATTAGGAATTTGGTGACAAATGGCTCATCACCGAAAACCACCACCGAATATAGAGGCGGTGAAAGAGGAGTAGGTGACAGTGGTGGTTCCTTTATGGGGAAACATTATATGGGTGTGAGATTAAAGAAGTTTACAGCGGATATTTGGGAACGACACGACGCCGAGAATGGCATGTTCACAGATGAAAGTCGAAATGATAGCATTTGGAATTCTACCAACAACGAGGGGAGACACCGACAGTAGCGCTGGTGGTGGCATAGTAGCACACCGGTGAGTCGGTGGTGAAGCAGCGATGCAAGGGTGGAGCTGGGTGCTTGGGGGCGGCGACTAGGGTTTGGGGAGGTGGGAGATGAACGGTTGGTGATTGAGAGTAATTTAAAATTTTAAAATAAATAAATAAATTACAATAGCAAAATTTGTTAATAATTTAACAATTGACTAATAGAGTAATTTATTGGTTATGTGAATTTAAATATTAAGAAATATGATGTAATTTTCATTATCTCATTGTATTTTATGATATTTGATCAATACCTAGAGAAATGTATTGGTAATTTACCCCCACAAAAAACACAATGAGTATTGTTAAAGTTTGGTGAAAACATTGTCATAGGGCTTTTTTTTTTATATTAGTAGGAATAAATATTACTTTTTTTTGGTCTAATCAATAAATGATGTACATGTAAATTTGAAGCACTTCGGAAGAACAACCCATTATCTATCTAATTACTTTCAACTTCTTACATAATTTATCACACAAATAATCAAAAATCTTGTTTATAATAATATAAAATAAATAATAAAAATAATAAATAAAATAAAAATAAAACAATAATATAAAGAAAGAAGAGAGAACATTTTATAAATAATTCTCATATTTGCATAATTTACAAATACAAGAATCTTTGTAAAATAAAAAATTGATAAAATAACATATAAATCAAAATAATATAAAGAAAGAAGAAGAAAAATTAACTATAAAATAATCAAATAAATGTTTACCTTTTTTTAACCAGAAATAAGTATCAAATTTTATTTTTAAAATTGCAATTCCAAATCATAATCAAGTGGTTATTTATTGATTCCATTTAAATACTTAAATTCTTAAAATCTGTTTAAAACAATTAATTTTTAATTTAATTTGAAATCAAACTAACCGAATGGTAAAAACTTAAATTGAAAACTATTCAATAATTATTCATGCACATGAAAGCTCTTTTGAATATGATCCCACATGCAAAATCTTCTGCTGGTGCATGAATAAATTGTTAGATCTATAAGGTCTGTAAGAATAGATTAAATATACAGCCAAAATAAATAAATATATTTTATATATTAAAATAAAGAGACATAAGTCAACGGCGCTAGTGCCTATTATAAAGATAAATTTTTTAGACTTTTTATGTGAATTTATTTTTGTATTTAGTAATTTTTTATGTTAATTTAAATAATAATATTTTTATAATTTTTTTCATTAAAAAAAATAATAATAATAACAAAAAAATTAAAACCCCAAACGTGACTACAATGAATAGAAATCTTCCTCGCCGTCCTATGCAATACGCAATGATAACTGCAATGAAATGATAACTGCAATGAATAAAAATCTTTCTCATTGACTTATGTAATACCACGTAACCAAATTTATGTAATACCACGTAACCAAATTTATATAATAGCTCATATAAATTGACATGGTATCACATGTAATAATAAATAATTTTCTTATCATCAAATTAGATATTTTATGTACATCTTTTATACCTTTATGAAATTATCATAGTATATTATATCACACTCCCATCATCTTCTATTAATTACGAATTTGGTTACCGCCTATCGATCTAGAATAGTGTTTTATTACAATAATCACTTTACCACTTGCAAGAGACGGTGGCAAGGTAAATTATAATATACGAAGATAATTTCATAAAAGTATAAAGGACATACAAAAAAAAAAAAAAATTTAACAAAAAGAAATTATTTATTATAATATGTGGTACTCTATCAATTGATGCGAGCCATTATGTCAATTTGGTTACGTGGTATTGCATAAGTCGGGGGTATTGCATAAGTCGATGAGTAAGATTTTTATTCATTGCAGTTATCATTACGTATTGCATGAAGATTTTTGTTCATTGCATTCACGTTTGGGGTTCTAAGAATCTGAATTCAGGAGAAATACTTTTTATTGTACAAATCATATTTTTATAGTTAAAATTTTAAGAATTCGTGATTGGTTGTTTATTTAAATTTGTATACATGCCTCCCGTTTGAGTAATTTGCTTATTTACTTATTGATAAATAAATAAAAATATGAATAAATAATTTTGTTTGGTTCAATTGGCTTTTAAGTGGCTTAAAAGCCATATGAATTCATTTGGGAGGATACTTGCT
Source organism: Heliamphora exappendiculata (assembly GCA_034768845.1). NCBI lineage: Eukaryota > Viridiplantae > Streptophyta > Magnoliopsida > Ericales > Sarraceniaceae > Heliamphora > Heliamphora exappendiculata. Next base: position 10,416 of record JAOTRH010036940.1, read on the forward strand.
TATTTAATTATTTTTTTATTTTAGTTTATTTGGCTTATTATTGATTTATTTGTTTATTGGCTTAAATTTTATTTTTTTGGCAAACCAAACAAAATTACTAATTTGACTGCTTACAAGTCAAATAAGCTAATAAACTATTTATCGAAACGGAATCATAATCAAAATGTATAATAAAAGGATATTTGACCTTTTGTTTTACTATGATACACCTACAAATGAACTACATTATTCTGTATATGTTTTAAATTTTTGTAGTATTTTATTTTACAAAATAATTATTTAATTATAAAATTTTAAAAAAATCATTATATTTAATGAGAAAATAATAAGTTTTTTTTTTCAAAAAAAAAGATAATTTTGATTTTCAATAAAATATTTCTCATTTTCTAAATGAGAGCTTCCAAATCTGTACATTTTTTTAGATTAATAAATGTTTAAAAAAAAGACATATTATACTTTAAAAAAATAAGTTCCTAACATAACCGTGTGAAATTAAAAAGTTCTGATTTTTTGTACGATTTTTTAGTTTAAAAATATATAATTTTCTCATTTTTAAGATGTGAAAATAAGAAAGTTTACTTCTTTTTTTTTGTAAATATGAAATTTTTATTTTTTACCTTTTATTTTGTATTTAATGTAGATCTTTGTGAGAAAATTTTAAATACATAAATAGTATTATACATATATATAATAAAAGTTATGTAATTTAAAAATGCAAACTAAATATTCTCTTTTTATTTTTTATTCTTTTTTTTTTATTCCCGTGTTCTCTCTCTCTCTTCTCTCTAGGCTGCGTTCAATTAACGTAAATGAAAAATAAAATAAAAATAATAATTTTTTTATACTTTTTTGAAGTTTTCAGTTATCAAGAAAGTGGTGGGACATATAATTTTTTTTTTCTTCAAAAAATACTTTCATTCAAAATGCATCCCACAAAAAATAATAATAATAATAATAATAATAATAATAATAAATAACACCTGTAAGAAATGTAAGAAACGTTGACATACATTGAAGAAATGTTCTTGGGTCCCATCAAAAAGAAAATTAATTTAACAAGGCCTTGATAAAGGAAAAATTGAATAAAAAAGCTGACCCCTGATGTTAAAAAGGAATCTATCAGATCTCTATACTTGGAAGCAACTACTTTACCTGCTTGTTTAATTGTTTGGAAAAAAATTGATAAATATAAAATAATATCGAATATAAATATGTATATAAAATTAAATAGATATAAGTCTAGATATATAATACTAGGGTATATACATATATCATGTTGGTTTTTATAAGTTAATATTGATATGAAAATAAATATTCATTCACGATATTGAACAATATTCATTTTACTGCGATGCAATAAGGGTATGTGTGTCTATATATATATATGTATATATATATAGAGAGAGAGAGACACACACATACCGGGTCTTCGATTCCAAAGTGAAGAATATATAAAACCTTCATTACCTAATATTTTATATCTACAGATATAGAGTTTTAAAAGATCGAAAATGACACGTAAATAGCATAACCAAATGAAAGAATTTGTAAATCTCATCAGAGATAATACCCTATTCACTCAATTATATTCTCCAAACAAACCGTCCATACATTCCATAATCACAAGCTTGGGCAGGTGACTCAAGGGCGAAGCTAGAATTATTATTGAGTGAGAGTAAAATTTTCAAATCATATATAGATATTTTTTGTATTTGATATTCGTAAGAAATAATTACATTACAGTGTTAATCAAAATGTTCATAAAACTTGACTTTACAATTGATCGCACTAACTTTTCATGCATCAATTGATCATTCATTTTATTAGGAAGTTGATCATTTACAATTTTTATAGCAAAAAATACATTTTCTATTGTAATTATCGGAAAAACTAATGCCTAAGTTAAAAATTTGTAAATCATTGGGTATTCTTTTATGGATCTTAACCGTCATTTAAGCAAACTTGTTAGTTTTTTTCAAATCTAAAAACTCAAGACTAAAACGTACATTTAAAATAAGAATTCTCAAATTGATCAAAAATTAGTCATATATTATTATTAGAAAAAATTGAATAAAATTTGATAACATAGATCACTTTGTTCTTATTAATTTTTTCAAAATTTTAAACGATATTGAAAACTAAAAATGATGTGTAATATAAAAACAGTGATATTTTTTTATGTATATGAGAGAAAATGAGAAAAAATTAAAAGGACAAAACAATAATTCAAAGAAAACAAAATTATAAGTCAATAAAATATATAAATATAAAATAAAAAATGTAAAATTTTACTGGGGACATTCACCACACTCATTCTTTAATACCTCCGTTCATATGGGAAGCTAGCTACTTAGAAGGAACAAAGAGGGTAAAATCACAATCTTCAAACCCTTTTACCCTTTTTCCTAATGGATTTTACAGATATTTGATCATGTTTCGAGTTCTTATATAATTATGTTATGTTGTATGGTGTCTGATAAATTATGTATTGTGTTTTTGTTCTTAATGTTTTTAAAAAATTTATCTCTCATTAATTCTGCATAAGATTTGTTATATTACTAACAAATTCAACGGTTGAAAGTGCGATATAAGATGTGACAGAAAGATTTCTAGCCCCCCTAAAGTTGTAGGATCTCTAAATTCTTGATTTTCTTCCTAATATTACCTGTGATTACTGTAGTGGTAAAAAATTGATAAATGTATTTAAACTTAACTAAGAAATCCCTAAAAGTGACATGACTAAGGCATGAAAATTAACTCTCTCTTTCTCTATATGCAGACCCTCTAGCTTAAAGCAAAAGTATGCACATTTTTTCTCTCAAGACCCCGCTAACTTGGCCATCAAAGAATCTCTTACCAATCACAAATCAAATGACTTTTTTTATAAGTTTGCAGTCGTCAGAGCACCTGGAGAATCAGTCATCTTTATCCTCATTCAGTTCTTCATTATCGTTAAGAGAACAATCTACATTTTATGTTCTCTCAACTATTAAAACTAATTTAAGAGGCGTCGTGAATAATCACTTTGGTTATATTGTTCTTTCTATTTTTGGAGGCTAATCAAATAAATAAGTGTAAACACAAAAGCTACTTATATTTTCAGCGCAAGTGAGGAAATGTACTCAATAAAGAACAATGGGTATACAGATATATATAGTTACAAGATGAGTTTCATCTATTTCAATTTGATTTCAACGGAAATTTTCAACTGCCAATAACATGCGATCTAAGCATATATAGCGGCAATACGCTCCCCTTGTTAGAAGTACTATATATTAACAGTCTTTTATGTAATAAATTTTGATAGTTATTTTTTTATTCATTAATAAATTAATTGTTTTTTTTAGTAAAAATATGTATGAGTAATGTTTGCACTGTATAATTTATTTAACATTATGCATGTGTAACTTTTATTATACATGGTAGATGATCAGATATGTAAAATTTAGTTTATACATAAAAGATCATATTATCGATTTTTATAAAATATAAAATTTTTGTTCTTAGTTTTAGATGAAATTGAACACATCATCGATAGGACTGTAGCATAATATTTTAGTAAATCTGTCTTTACTAGAACAGCAATGCTATGAACTCAACAAATGATTTCAATAGTTAAGATTCACTTGAAGTATATTTCACATCCTATTAAATATGAATCTTAACCATCCAAATCACTTCATGGGTAATCTTTTGGGTTTTATTTTTGGGTTTATAGTATTACTGTGACTAAAATTGTATAATTCAACTCATTATACTAGTACATTTGGTGTGTATTGAATATGACCATCTTAGAATAATTATTTTTATACTAACTGTACAAAATAATTAATAATTTATGATTATTATGAGTTCTTATTATCTTATTTCTTATATAATTAATAGACACGTTATATAGTGTTTATTATTTTGATTCATAATAGAGTAGGTGAATTGAATAACGATATTAATGATGAATATTAATTAATTATTAATAAAATTTACGTTCCGGTATAAGAATTGATGATATCTCTTTGAAAAAGTTTATAAATTTTAATTATGTTAAACTCTGCAAGTGAATTTTATATTCGGCATATCAAATAAATTAAGTATAAAGTCTCAAAAAAATTATAAGTGATCGATTAAATAAAATTATCAATAATATGATTTAATCGATGAATATTTATATTCTTAACATTGAGAGATAAATAAATATTTATTATCATAAAATCCTAAATTAATTTTTTAAACAATACTGAAAATGTAATTATAATTTTTTAGTGGTTTGATTTAAAATTTATATAATTAAAATTTTAATTTAAATTGAATTGAATTTTTTTAATTACATAAAAAATCCAAATTTTATTTACTCTTTTAGGTGTCTGTCGTAGGCTATTATATACTCCTTAAACTCTTTAGCAATTGGGATTTTTTTAATACATTAGAAAATTCAGAGGTAACGAGTGAGAGAGTTTAGGTCTTTTATTTGTTACGAGTGAGATTAGAAAATGCAGGTGTAACGATTTATAAATTTTATTTGTTATACATATAATTTGTAAAAATAGTTAAAATTAAAATTTTTTATAACGTGTGATTTTTTAAAATTATAAATTTATTTTAATTAAATTATTTTTATAATTTTTAAAAATATATTTTAATTAAATTATTTTTATAATTTTTAAAAATATTTAAAAATCTAAATAGATGAGAATTTTTTTTACAAATTAATCTCTCGATTTCCGTCACTAATTTATATGTGATATAATTAATTTTGTGTGTTGTTTAAAAATTTTTTTTTCATCAAACAAAATTAATCATAATATCAACAGTACAAACATCTTTTAGGAATAATTTTTTTTTCATAGGAGAGTGTTAACTAAAAATCAAAGCATCTTAGCTTGTGTTTAATTTAATTTTTTTTATAAAATTTTGAAATTTTTTATAAAAATATAAATATAAAAAATGTTTAAAAAATTCAATTAATTACCATAATAAGCCAAAAAAAATAAATCTTTTCAAAAAAATCTAAGAAAAAAAAAACACCAGTGCAAACGCATGTTTAACAAATACTGAAGGATAAATCACTGCTCACTTAGTCACTTGGTCGCTCCAAAATCTTTGGGAAAACTGCAACCGAGACGGGGAATTGTCATTCCCCACTTCCCCGAAACGGTCCAGAGCTAGACTACGCTACACAAGCGACACAAATTCCAACCTGTTCAAATAATCAACCGAGCATCACAGCCGTTGAGCTTTCATTTCTTTCTTCAGTGGGCCACTGTGCTTTTCACCTTACATCCCAAACCCTCATCCGTGGGACAAAACCAGTAGGTCACTCCAGCTCGGAAGGTCCTCTCTTTCTCTAACCTCTCTCTTTTTCCCATCCGCGATATCGCCAATGGAGACGATAGGGGTTTAGGGTTGGAAAAATCTCCATAACGAGGGATTTCAAATGTCGTCTCCGACAGCGAAACTGTCATTCCTATCGCAACCGTCTTCTTCACCGGTTCTCATATCATGTCGACGTAGTCGATTTTGTTCTTCAATCAGCTTTCCAAGAAAGATAAACAATAAAGGAAGATTCAATTTGAAGGTTCATTCTTACGATTCTTCCCAGAACAATAACGGCAACAACAGTTCTAACGCCGGCGATTCCAAACCCCCTAACGGCACTCTGGTACCTCACTTCGCCTTTCATCTTTTCTTTCATCAAATTTGAGTAAATTTTTTGATTAAAAGCTTTGTTTGGTACTACAGAGTCCAATAGTCATAATAAGCAAGTCTTTCATCAATTCTTAGATGAAAAAATTGAATGCTCCAATCCTTCATCTTTTAATTATTTTATCAAATCTTCTTTAAGAAATTCAAGCTTATCCCAAAAGCTTGTTTCACCAAAATTTGGTATAAAAAAACTTGTATTTTCCTTGATTTAATGAAAAACGTGAGTTTTTTCTTGATTTGATATAGGTTTGATGAAAGGTTTGGAGCTCAATTTTGGGCCTATTTTTCATCAAATTTGAATTTGATGGGGGAAAAGGGATGAAGGGCTGGGCATGCCCTAATTAGGTCAACCCCACGACTTCAGAATCATTTAGTTGCAGTTATGTTTCTGTTTTCATCTAGCGAACTTTCTTTCTATGCGCAATTTGTTTTGTTGAGTGGAAAAATGCGTGTCCAATGTGCAATCCATGGGCAGCAGGTGCAGTAAAAGTCGCGTCAAAACATTTTTACCCTTCCTATGATTATCGCATTTTCTGGAAATTATATAACTGTGTTCTCATTGGCTTCTAAATGGGAGCTAGAAAATATTTCTTCATTCAACTATTGGCTTTGGTTGCTAGATACTAGAGTTATAGTTGGTTAGAAGCTCTGACATTCTTGTTGTAAGTAAAAATCAGCAGAAGAGCAGGAGGGAAATTCTGTTGGAGTATGTCAAGAATGTGCAGCCAGAGTTCATGGAATTGTTTGTGAAAAGGGCACCACAGCAGGTTTCAAGTTTCAACAGTATTCCTTCTTCTTGCCGTCTTTACACCTTCACAGTGCTGCCCCTTATGTTAGGGACACTTGCTACTTTTTTCTTTTTTGGTTGTCAACGCTGTCCTTTTTTAGGTAGTTGATGCTATGCGCCAAACAGTAACAAATATGATTGGAACACTACCCCCTCAATTCTTTGCAGTGACAGTAACCACTGTAAGTATGTACAATTTCCCAGACTAGCATTTTTATTCATTGTTGAACACTGATTTAAATTGATTGAATTTTGAATAGTTAACATCAATTTTTGTATGATGGGTGCAAGCCTATAATTGGATTATTTTGTAATTTATTCAGGTTGCCGAGAATCTTGCACAGCTCATGTACAGTGTTTTGATGACTGGATATATGTTTAGAAATGCACAATATCGTTTGGAATTGCAGCAAGGTTTGGAACAAGTGGCTCTTCCTGAGGTGCAAGATAAGAAGGTGAGTTCACTCATTATCCTCGTTTTTTTCTTTTTCTGTTTCATAATTATATTATGAAGATGGTTAGTTCATCTGTTATCATTTTCTCATTCCTATTGTAAATTAATTAGTTTCGGAATTGTACTTGATTTTTTCTTCACAATTAGAAGAATACATGGAATTATAAACAACCTGTTAAAATGCTGGTTTCCCTTCCTTCTCTTATCCACCTAAAGCTATAGCCTCTCAAGGAGAGGAATATCACCAGTTACTACAGGTCTATTTGTATTGATGGAATAAATGTTACATTGAGCCCATGTGGTCCTTCAAGAAGTGGATGTCTTACCGCCATACCAACATGGAAGACTAACTGTATCTTCAGTTTTCTAATTGTCATTCACTCTGAATCTTGTTTTGAATGGATTCCAATAAAATTTAGCTCCTAAAGCAATGCGTACTATTATCATCCATATTAATGGATAAGGGTAGGGAGAGTTACAACTGACCTGGTTAACCCTAGAAGCAAACTGAACCCTGGAATCACCATTTTAACGTTTGGTCCAGTTTTCTGGTAGATTCATCTGGCATGGTTTCTGAATTTGGAGAACTGATCTTCTTGGTTGGTTTTTTGGTTAGGGCTTGTTTAGCAAACCAACTTGGGAACTAAGCTTCTTGTATTTATAGAAGCACATGTGCCAGAAGTTCTCCACTCACCTAATTCTTTTCATAGCAGAGTAAGGCGCATTATATAGTGCGAATTAAAGCCTAATATTCTTGATGAAGGATGACTCGAAATCAAAAGGCAACTGAGCACCAATTGGGTGTGCTTGTCCAATATTGGCCGGGAAGGAAGAGATTGCCTCTATAGTTGTGTGGCCTTCATTATTAAATGATAATTGTTATTTATTTTTGTATCTTTTATCAAATTTACTTGTATATTTATTTGGGTTGCTGATTAAAGTTATGAATTTAAGAAACCAAAACTTGACTGAACCAAACTTGGGTTTTTTCTTTCTTAGTTTGATGTTATTGTTCTATGAGTTGGTTATGGGCTCCAAAATGGGGAACCAATTGAAGGCTCTAGTGTTGGTTGTAAATCAACGTGAACCTAACCATGTCATACCTGTGGGCTCTCTATGGCCCTGAGGACTTAATTCAATTAGATTTCTTCTCTATCTGACAAAGGGGCACAAGGAAGCTAGCAAGGGTTTGGGCTGATATGTCTATTCCGATTCATCATAGTAAATTTAAGTTTTAGAATCTTAGGATACTTATCTTACATTGAATGTACTTTTTGTAAATTGTTTACACGGTATGTCTGTGAAAGGATCAAGATATAACTCTTTTAGTAATAAGGCCTATGATTTTGATAAATGTTGATTGAGTGCTATTTTGAGGGGCTTTGAGATGATGAGCATTGGTGTTGCCTAGTAGATGCAAGATTGATATGAAGACTCTCTCTCTCTCTCTCTCTCTCTCTCTCTCTCTCTCTCTTCTTTAATCTTCTTCTCCTCCTTTCACCACTATGTTTTTGCTTTTCATTAACCACAGCTGGTTTTGGTGGGTGTTTTTGCATGTATATTGTTTTGACAAGTTACTGCTTGAACTTTTATTGCGCTCACTATCTTAAATCCTGTTGACTGCTCTATTTCCATCTCCTTATACTGATGCACTTATGTAGCTGGCACTGGCAGTCATTTAATTTTAGAAAAAATTTGAGCAAACAGATGCTTTTTTTCCTGTATTCTATAGAGGGAATAGAGTGGATAATGTAATAACTATCTTTTGTCAGACAAGTTAAATGCTTGTTCTTCAACTCTTATCTGATCTGGGTTCATTACATGCTCTATGGACTGTACAGGATGTGCCAGATTATGCACCAGGTACACAAAAAATGGTGTCTGGTGAAGTTATTAGGTGGAATAATGTTTCTGGCCCTGAGAAAATAGATGCAGTGAAATATATTGAGTTACTCGAAGCAGAAATTGAGGAACTCCATCATCAAGTAGGAAGAAAATCTGCGAATGAACAGAATGAATTGTTGGAATATCTTAAGTCACTTCAGCCCCAAAATCTGAAGGTATGAGAAACCGTGACCTTTCTGTGGGAAGAGTTCTAAACATTTACTAGAATAAAGTTTTACCTTTTTGCCACAAACTTGCTGCCTCCTGCATTCTACGTATATTACTATTTTTGGTTAATTGCTTACTAAAGGATCTGTTGTATATCACATACTACATACTCGAAAATGCTGTGTGTGCACTATATCTTGCTCTAATTAATATATAGATGGTGTCAATACCTTCCGCTTCTCCTATTATGCATTTTAATTTAGCGCCCAATATTATGCAGGAACTAACTAGTAGTGCTGGTGAGGATGTTGTGCTGGCAATGAACACGTTCATAAAGCGTCTTTTGGCTGTTACGGATCCTGGACAAATGAAGGTTTAAGATTAAATTTTCCACCTGCTCTTTTCTGCCCAACCCATCTGACATGTTCTTGATGCCAAGGCTCAACTTTCAATTATGGTCCAGCCTTGAAATTTGCACAAAAGCAAGGCTCCAAGCACTATAGTGAATATCAAACCAACTTAGATTGCAACTAAAGAAGCCAAAAAACTAACCAACTTATTTTCTGAACTGTTTCAGTCACTTGACGTGAACAGAATAAGCAAAACTATCATTTTTGCCTCTTGCTGTTGAAGTTTTTGGTTTGGTAGTTCGTTGTGATAGCTTTTTTGGTTTGGTAGTTTGTTGTGATAGTTTTTTTTGGTTTGCAATGGGCTTACAACTTTTTGCTTTAAAAAATAGATTGAAAATTGAAACTTTCGTTTTGCTGATATTATTTAGGTTCCTTATCTGTGGTTTGCAGACAAGTGTTACAGAGACAAGCGCACCAGAACTTGCCAAGCTGCTTTATTGGCTGATGGTGGTTGGGTACAGCATTCGGAACATTGAAGTCCGTTTTGATATGGAACGAGTACTTGGCACTCCACCAAAGCTTGCCGAGTTGCCTCCAGGCGAGAACATTTAGGCATCGATTAAACTGCAAATTAAGTGAATAACAGATTGGAGCACTGTCAACCGTCATCTGAGGCCCAAGTTTTATAGCTTGATGCAGTTTCTTCACATCGAAAAGCAAGTGTCTTGGATGATCAATTACTGAAGGAAATACTTTAATTTTTT